>NLAL01000049.1:5123-99691 GCA_002374735.1 Metschnikowia sp. 13-106.1
AAACAACCAGACCACCAAAACAACCAGACCACCAAAACAACCAGACCACCAAAACAACCAGACCACCAAAAACAGGTCTCGTGTAACTCCTCAAATATTCACATCTTGATGACCATGAACTTTATGTTCAGCAATAAGTACGCTCCTCTGGACTGTACTCCATGGCTATTGAAAGTGGTTGTTGAAAGAACCTCCTGAAGTACCCGAGATTAGGGGTGAGTACCTGAGATTAGAGTACATGAGGAGTTAAGTCTACAACGCGCTTTCCTGTCCCCACGAGTATAAAGGACGCTCGACTATCTTGTGTTGATATTATTAATTTAAACTACATCAACTACAACAATCACCAATGACAATTACCAATGACAATTACCAATGACAATTACCAATGACAATTACCAATGAGAATCACCAATGACAATCACCAATGACAACAATTTTAATTTCTTATTTTTACAACCATAGTTTGTTACCATTTTTAATGGCACCTTTTTATGCCACCTTTTGCCACCTTATTATGCCACCTTATTATGCCACCTTTTGCCACCTTTTTATACCACCTTTTGCCACCTTTTTATACCACCTTTTGCCACCTTTTTATGCCACCTTTTGCCACCTTTTTTATTCAGAACCAAAGAACCCTTTTACACTTTGATCATATTCTTATTATGGATCATATTCTACCAAATATAAACAAAAAGATTATCTACTTAAAAATTCAATCAGTGAATGGCTGGTTTGGTTTTTGATGGTTATTCATCACATCATCAAGTAAACGATTCAACATCTTTCAATTAACATTTGTTTTCAAAATCATACAACACCTCAAATTATCAACCAACGTTTAGGGATATTGAATTTAGTGGCACATGAAAAAGCAATTAGATATTATGTACCTTCTCAGTATGAAGTAGATTAAATTAGTGGTGATACTCTACTACTCTTTTACTACTGTTGTTGCTGATCTTGATAGATCTACTACTGGTTGGTAGGACCTCTAATTACTACTAGGGTATTGGCTGTGGGTCCGATCCATTACTACTCGAAAGACCTGAAGAATTAAATACTGGTACTGATCCAGACATCCTGCTCTACTGAGTGTTGACTGCATACTTTCAAATGCGGTTCGATTCTGTTCGATTCTGTTTGACTGCATACTTTCGACTGCCGATGTCTATTTAAACCTAGTGGTGGTCGTCTTGCTCCTCGAAAACAAACCAGTCCTCAGCAGGAGCGGCCTCGGCAGCAGGAGCTGACTCGGTCTCCACGTTGGCGGACTCGTAAGAGGCAACCGAGTCGGCACTCACCTCGTCGGCAGGCACGGCGGGTTTGCTTGGGATCTGGAACTTCTTGATGGCCTCGGAAGCGTCCGACGACACGGGGCTGGGCTTGAACTGCTTGATTTGTTGCACGTACAAATCAGCAATCAAGTTGCTTCTCTGGGGAGTCACAGAGAACAATCTCCGGGTGGTCAATGCACGCTGCAGTTAGTATTGATCAAAAGACACAAGCTCTGAGAACTGACGATGGCTCTGAGTTCCAGACAACTGATTACCACTAATGTATGAGACTTGCACACCCACGAGACGAATAAAGAACCTTAACTAGGTAGTCCTGTAGTCTATGTTTCAACAACAAAATGGTGGAATGTACCTGAATTTAAGTGGTTGATCAGAGGAGGAGCTGAACAGGAGAAGAAAGTGAGCCAGAAATTCCATTGTTTGGAAAATAGACGGGAATGAACCACATGCCTAGGATAAATTCATAGCATAGTACGGTTAAGGCCATTATCTCTGTGCAGTCATTGACGATAAGGCTCAATGGGTTTAGAGTCAAAGTCAACAGAACACAACAGAAGTAATGGCCATAAAGAAGGATATGGCAATGACCATCAATCATAAATCCAAATGAAAATAACCAACTCATAATTTCAAATGAAAATAATGAACTCATAAATCCAAATGAAGATAATGCACAACCATAACCTTCAACCTTCAACCATCAATGGTTATTCAATGAAGCAATGAACAGTGACTGATCTACCAATGAATAGCAATGGTTCAATGGGTGGTCAATAAAGAGACTTGACCCATGAACGACCATAATAGCCATGGATACTCATAATCTTGAATCATGAATAGTCAATTATAGTCAATGACTAGCCATCAATAGTCAACCAATGAATTATGAATCATGAACCACTGAATTTATCCATTTGTCAATTCACACGTCTAAGCAGTTCGATGGAGACATTGACAGAAGAAATGAAAATCACTTCTGTATTTCCCTATCGTGTTCTGCCAACTGTATTTTATTCCCCCGCTCTATGCCCATTTCATTCTTCACTCTGTTCCTCTTTCACTCCCCACTCTATTACAACTCTGTTCCCATTTCATTCTCCCAATTTATCTTTTTCCAATAATCCATACTCCACTAGACCAGTAACTTGTGTTTCACTCACTCCGTCTCTTATTCCACTTTCTCTCTTTAGCTCGTTCTCCGAAGTGCTGCTCTACCCCAAAACCAAATGCCAAAAACCTATTCCAAACTCCAAAGGAGCGCGACCCACCTCAACTTCACATTTGATCTCGGGAATTCGCACATTTATTCACCAAACTTTAAGGAGTGTTTTGCGATTTCTCAGGAGTATCTCGGGAGTTTCTCACAGTCTCACTAAATTGTCGGGACAAAATTTTTAGGAGTTTGAAGAAAGCTTGAACTGTATAAAAAAACCTCATCTAGATGAAACCATCATGAAAATGTTATCATGAAAATCTTAATTAGAAGATCACTAGACATGGAATGTTCATATAATTATCACTGCACATAACCTAACTGTCTAGTTCGCTATGGACTATGGCTGTCTGGTTTAATGTGGAGCAATTGGAAATAGGCATTGGTACGGTACGGAATAGTAAAGTATGGTATGGCATTGGGATATCGAGTGTGGATGTATGGATCTCGGTGGATGTATGGAGTAGGTGTCTGGATTTCGGTGCATGGGTGTCTGAATTTCCGTGGACTTTTGGGTGTCTGGGGTCTGTAGATGGGATGTCCTATATACAAAGACTCCCTGACCACATTTTCTCAATAATGATACATACAATCGATTGCTTAAACATGGTGTTCTTGGTGAGAAGGTGATCTGAAAATGAGAAGTTTACTTGCCCGAGACTCGGGGCGTGCGCTGCCCAATCTCGCTGTGCGAGCTGTCTCTCATTGGACGGTGTGTGCTCTCCGGTCACGTGCGCTCCCTCTATATTCCAGCCCATCGGACTCCTGAGATCCCAACGAGTAGGTGGTAGGGCTTATGTGGTTCATCCCGAGAATACCAAGAACAAATGGAGTGGATGTGGAAATATTGTGGTATTGCATATAATGTGGACCTCCATACATCTCGTTCCTGCACACCCATTGGCGCTTTCGAGAACCTCGGTAAACCTCTGTGGTTTTATTATGCTCGTTTTGTAAACTTCGTCTTTGTAAACCGCCGTACACCACAGTCCAATACCTCCGTACACCACTTGGTTTTGTAAACTTGGCTTTTGTAAACCACCGTACACCTTTGTCACTTTGCTATGCTGGTTTTGTGAAGTTGGCTTTTGTAAACATTGGCTTTGTAAACCGGCGTACACCAAAATCCATTATTCCCGTGCACCAGTCGGTTTTGTAAACTTGTACCTTTGTAAACATCTATACACCACGGGATTTTGTTATGCTGTTTTTGTATACATCCGTACACCTTTGTGGTTTTGTTATGCTGGCTTTGTAAACTTCGATACCCCAATTGCTTTTGTAATGTTTAAATTTATGAACTTGCTTTTTGTAAACTTCGTCTTTGTAAACATCCGTACACCAGGATTCAATACCTCCTTACACCACTTGGTTTTGTAAACTTGGGCTTTGTAAACCTCCGTACACCTTTGTGATTTCGCTACGCTTGTTTTGAAAACCTTTGTACATCAGTCGGTTTCTGTAAACTTTGCTTTTGTGAACTTTGCTTTTGTGAACTTTGCTTTTGTGAACTTTGCTTTTGTGAACTTTGTCTTTGTAAACCTCTGTACACCAAAACCTGATACCTCCGTATACCAAATTGTCTTTGTAAACCCCCGTACACCATTTGTCTCCAAACATCCGTACACTGCATATCGTGCACATCCTGCAACACAGTACCTCTACAAGCCCCCACCACGTCACCATGCCCAAGTATTACTGTGACTACTGCAAGTCGTATCTCACGCACGACACCATGAGTGTTCGGAAGTCACATCTCTCCGGAAAAAATCACATCCGCCTCTACTGTCAGTACTACGAGGAACAGGCCAAGCAGTTAGGCATCTGGGATCTTTCCGACATCAAGTACGAAGTGGGCGTGGACTACCTCGCGTCTCTGGCACCCTCGCCCGAGAAGTACTCCAAGCTTCGGCTCCGCGAGCGGGAAAAGTCCACCGTGCGCAGGGCAGATCCTCTCCACGACGAATTCTGTCTTCCTCCCCCTCCCAACTTAGGCACCTTGCCTCCTCCACCTCCGTCGGTACTACGCCACACCGAAGAGTATACCCATCTGATAGGCGTGCACATGGCCCGTCAGGAAACTAATCTATAGTCGGATATAGAAATAGTCGAAGCCAAAAAAGCATAGCCAAAGGATTTAGAAGTCCAAAGGCCCTCTATGACAATCCAGTCAAATGGAAATTGCAATATCACAGAGTTGTTTACCCTAACGATGAGGCCAATCAGTGATCCAAGTCTTGTTATGTTTATCCATGACATGCCTAGACTAATCCGGTCAATCCTAATTCGGAATGATTTGAATGCATCCAATTTAATTGGATGTAGACCATTTAGTGATCTATTGTACCAAGTGGTTTAACGACCACTGTATAGGAACTATCTGGTTTTGGCGTTGCAACTATAATGATGGTACATTGAATTCAAGGCCTTTCATAGGATTGGGTAGCATTAGCCCATCACGACTAATCAAAGAATAGACACAAATCAGCTCTGACCAATCGAAGTCTAGGTATTCCAGAGACTAAACCAGATCAACATAATGCAGGCCCTATACATCAATTGATCGATAAATATGGCAATCTCAGATCTTAGTTATTCTGGTCATTGAGTTCATCCTTAGTGGACCATTCCTCACCCGGGAAGGACCCCCTTATATAGACTTCCCTTCACCTCTAAACACAAACACAAAGTGGGGAAGGTCATATCATCAACTGAAACACCTCGATTGGGTAACCCAAGGCTTATCTGAAACAAGTGCTGTAGCTCCGCGCATATATTGCGCTTTCCCCCACTTTGCCTTCCACCATGCATGGCATCATATAGTATATATATATATGGTGGTCCCCCTGTAAAATACTACTCTACTTTTTGGCCCTGTTACAATGTACTAATATTTACTTGAATCGCCGAAGACCATGAATACTATTGAGTAAACTGGGGATGGAACTATTGGGAATAAGCTGTTTGGATAAACTGTTGGTAATAAACTGGGTATAAACCTGAAGGCAATGGAACTAAATGGAACTGTTGAGAGTACTCAGAGGGTAGTACTCTCATGGTGGCAGTGAATTCAACCTCCACTAGCCCCACATTGCCAGGCCTTTGAACAAAATCTAAATTTAACCTAAAGGCAAAGACCCAGCTTAGGTAGATTCTAGATTGAGCTAAACCCAAAACATCCAGCAAAGAGAGACTAGTGAAAGTTAGAGCCTTGTCCTGAAGTGCAGCTGGCTTGGATCAAGTCTAAGTCTAAATATACGCTCGAGTGATTAGACTTAATATGGGACTGAACGATCCTTATGAAAAGTGTACTGGCCATACTTTGACCTCCAGCTAGAGTCCTAGCCAATCACAGGTCGTTCCAAAATCCCTACCTTTGTTTACCTTGAGTACTCGAATTATTTAGTAGCAACTTGTTATTCACCCATGAATGAACATTACTATTGAGTACTGGAAAAGAATCCAAGAATGCCCATACATTCTTGTGATGAAAGGAAATAAAAAAAAAAGAAAAAAAATAGTTGTGTTGAAGATCCATGACTTTTGGCTTCTTTTGTCCAAGTCGCACTCAATTGCAAAAGCTACTTGTTGCAAAACGCGACAAAACAAAAAGTACGTCTTTTGCTCGTTTAGACTTGGGACTATTATATCATAAAATAAAACGGAGAAGAGGTATTTTTGCCAATACTAGATAATATCTGAGACCTGTTTCAGTGTTGTCTCACTAAAAGGTGGTACTGTTAGTGCCGTGTTTTATGATTGGTTGATATTTCAACGAGGATGCAGATAAAACTAAAATCTAACCTTTTCTAATGCCTGTTTGTGTATACCCAGAAGGGGCATAAGTCGAGGCTACATTTCGACCTAACCAATCCTCATTCGATCAAACTTATAATCTTCTGATATTAGGGGTTGTACACAAGTTTGCAATTGCTTCATGGAGCCCAGTTTATGAGAGTTTGGTGAGTCTGAAAGTATAAGATTCCTGGTGTCAATGGAGTTGTGTTGAGTTGAGGAAAGTTTGAAGCTTATGATGTTTGCTAAAACTTAATAAAGGTCTAAAGCCTTGTGTGTTACTGGAGTTACATGCAGTTAAATGAAGCTGTATGAAAATTCTAATGAAGGTGATGAGAATTTCATAAAAAGAACTTTGGCGGTTCAAAGAGCTTCATGAGGTATAAGTTTTGTGGTGGGTTGTACCCTGACTATATCCAGCATTGTGATACATGTTTATTGGACTCGACTATTGATTCAACTCTGGAAAAGAAAATGACCATAGAAAAGACCCCAAGATACGACGCCAGACAGGATTATGAATAATCCAATGGCTGTATGACATGCTCAGTGTACAAGAAGCGTGGTTGATGATGATGAAAACAGAATGCCGTGTCAAAGCCTAACAAAGGACCAAATAAGCGTTGAAAGTCTCGAGGCTTATTGTGATTATTGGCCAAAAGCCCGATCCATCTTACTACAGATATATTCTGTTTAAAAGAGAAAAAAAGAATGACAGAGGACACTACTCTAGGAGAAAAAGAGACCTGGTACTATGAGGTAAGCACTCAGGCTAAACCCAAACGAGTAAAAATTGGATACAAACAAACACCTGGCATAGACTGTCTTCTATTTCAAATGAGTGTTGGCTCTACTGAAGTACTTCACAGAATCAGTTCAGGAATCAGCTCATGGATTGTGGCCTTTAGTGATTATATCCTCCTTTGATTACGTCCTTCAGTGATATACGGCTATAGCATTATTGTCATGGTGTCGTATAAGTACTAATATTTCGATCTCAATGAAAAATGGGAAAGTGACATCGTCCTGTTCACAAGGCCAAGGTGAGACCATACAATATCCTTCCTTACATCATGGGACCAAGCAGCTCAGCATTCAATTGATTTCCATTGAAAGTACAATCCTTGTGAGCCAAGCCACATCTCTACGATGCACTGGCAGTCAGATCTCTATACAGTGCTACACTATTCTGGAACATGTTTTGCGACACAAAGGGTTTTGTCTAGACCCACTTTTAGGCGGCATACAGATTTCGACTACAGCCCAGTCTAGGCAAGTTTTTTGGCGACGTACCCTGCTGGTCTAAGATCAAGTGGCCTAGCCTTACCAACTGAAATTCTCGAACAACTGATTTACTTCCATCTTGGAAACATTAACGAACGAGAACAGAACAGAAAAGCTATGAAGTTCAAACTACGAACTCGGACTGATAATTTAGATTCAACACGAACTGACAGTTCTGATTATCTAGTTTGAGATATCAAATACTTCCAGAAGTCCACCATACGCTTTATACCGTCTCTCTTCCGACAGTCAACGCTTCCGACAGTCAACTACTCAAGTGCTTTAGATTCTAATCCCTTCAGATGATCCCTCAGATATCGTCAGATACTCACACCTTTGATACCAAACTTGTTTTAGTGTCCAACATACACTTTATTGTCAAAGACTTAGCTTGACTCCTTGCCTCCTCGAATACCTTGCGTCTTAGGTTCACCTCTTGACAAATCACCACTACTACAGACTACCGACTACCGACTACAGACTACCGACTACCGACTACCGACTACAGACTACAGACTAAAAACTACCGACTACAGACTACGGCTACCAATTGCCATGCCCACCATGCCCTTCACCTTCTCCTCCTGTCCCCACTTTGGTGTCAACTTCTCAAGCCAAATTCCTAGCAGTATACACTCTGTTCGCCATGAGCAAAGTAGTGGTGGGAGCAGCTGGATGCCATCTCATTGCGCCATTATCTTACGGTCAATCTGCTTCTTCTGTATCACCTATACAACCCATGGAGTAGACATTCAGACTTTAAGTCTTATATCCATCGTGGACATTCAAGTGTGCTAGTCTCTGGTTATATTTGTCCGATACCATAATATTAGTAAGATGGATCTTGGTCACTTCAAATCACTCATTACACATGAAACAGTGATGTCACAGTGACTTGCCAGGCTATGCATATTGCAGTGACACGGTGTCCATCATTTGACTAAGCCTTGTCAATTGTCCAACGTCCACACTCCAGTCTAGTCCAGACCAGTCTGTATCTAGTCTAGTCCAGGCTAGTCTGCTCTCTATGAGGATCTGTAGTTTGAGGTCTGAAGAGATCACCATACTACACCTCTATTGAGTTGGGTGTTACTTCTCTAGTCTGTGAATCCCATCTAGGGTATTCACCATCTCTGAACCATCTAAGACAGTGACAGCAGAAGAACCAAAAGTCCAACAGAGCACCAAGAGATGTACTAACTCGGCAGAATACTCCCTCATGCTCTCACCTCTCTGTCTCTCCATCATACTTCGGTATTCGTGTTCTGTTCATTCTGACCCTTCCAATCTCCCTCCCTCTATGCTATTCATTTCCGTTCTCCCTTTCTCTCTCCTGGTCCCATTCTTTTTCCATCTTTAGCATCTTTTCTTCTCTTTTCAATTTGCATTCTTCGTATCCATCAGTGATTTCTCCACTAACCTTTGAATACTTCACTTCACTTCTTCTCCTCTTCACTTCACTTCTTCTCCTCTCCTCTCCTCTCTATACTTCTGTAGTACTCCTCCCCTTCTATGGTCTTTTCCTCCCCCCTTCTATAGTATGCTGGATCTCTCTATACTTCCGTAGCACCTCCATCTCTCCCTCATATTTTTCTTCCTCCTGTCGCCATCACGCTAGCAACTCTTTTTCCTTTTCTTCTATAGTATCTCCACTCCCTCTGTATCACTTTCTAGAAATACTGAATGCAGTACCACTGCTACTATACTAGTCACTTTTCACTAGTGAGTAGTTCTACTTCCCACTCGTCGTACCGGGTGAGAAGAAACTGGAAGTGTCAGTAGTCAGGAGCAGAAGTAGTCTTTCTTGGCCACCTTTTTGTGTCTTCGTTTCTTCTCTTCTCCACCACTCTGTATCTTTCCCCTACTCTAAGTCTCCCTTCCCTTGGTTCACTGTGTTCATCTTCATCTTCATCTTCATCTTCATCTTCATCTTCATCTTCATCTTCATCTTCATCTTCATCTTCATCTTCATCTTCATCTTCATCTTCATCGTTCAACATCAAGTCCAAGGAAAACTCGGTCTTGGCGTGGTTCGCTCGCCTTTGGTACGGAAAAGCACACCGTTCTTAAAGTAATTAAGCTCATGGGGACGAATGAACCTTGCGGACGTCTTCGGTGGCTTGAGGTATTGGAACTCGAAGTCCCTCCTGGTACCTCGTATAATGATGGTGGAGGCGAGGCACAGTGGAATGGCCATGGTTGGGATTGGACGGCGTAGGCTAAAATACCTCAATAGGTTACCTATGGTGGATCCAACACCCCAGGCTCGAAGTCAATTTAGTTGGCCACAGAAAGGCCATGCTTTTGAGAGTATTTGGTAGAACCGTGTTGTGATGTGTTCACCTTTTTTCTGATGATCTGATGATCTGATGATCTGATGATCTTTTATCTGATCTTTTTTCTGATGTTTTATCTGATGTTTTATCTGATGTTTTATCTGATCTTTTTTCTGATGTTTTATCTGATGTTTTATCTGATCTTTTTTCTGATCTTTTATCTGATCTTTTATCTGATCTTTTATCTGATCTTTTATCTGATCTTTTATCTGATCTTTTTTCTGATCTTTTTTCTGATCTTTTATCTGATCTTTTATCTGATGATCTGTTCATCGTTCACTCTTCGTCGATTGAATCACTCCCTCGCCACTATCGTACTCCCTTCCTCCTCTTTACTTCTATAGGATCGTCTTTTCCCCACTATATTGGAACTCCTTTCCATCATATTTATCATGTACCTTCTTCAGGAAGCGCCGGACAAAGGGTACCTTCAGGGGCACGAATCTCTCATCAGTTACTTTCAAAAGTCTTTAAGATTCCCACAGGAGACGAGCTTAATGGTATTATGGCAGGGGTCAGTGAAGGGTATTTCCAACCAATGCCGATAGATTTGATAAGCAAAGTTACTGGATTAGCAACCACTTGGAAGAAGACGAAACAGAACTTGTTGATCGGAAGATCCATATTTGGGTAACTTTAGATACTACCATGTTCTCTGTTATTTTGTCCTTCTCCTTCTGTTATTCTCCTTCTCTCCTTCTCCTATTTTTCCCTTCTGTTATTCTCCCTTCTGTTATTCTCCCTTCTGTTATTCTCCCCTTCTTTTATTTTCCCCTTCTTTTATTTTCCCCTTCTTTTATTTTCCCCTTCTCTTACTCTCCCCTTCTGTTATTTTCCCCTCTTACCTTCCGTTTGATTTTCCCCTTGTTGTATTTTCCCCTTCTCCTCCCCTTCTCCTCCCCTTCTCTCTAAATCAGTCTGTTCGCGCGCGACTGAGTCGTGCCGAGAAACACGCCTTGGTTTTTCCGCACCAAGGACCAAGGAAACGGCCGCTCTGGGGTCCGTGCGAACTTGGAGTTTCACTGACCGTGGGTTGCAAACTGGGGTTCGTGTTGATCCGCGCCCACATCCATCATAATTTTCAACGAGTATTGAACACCAAAATGGAAAATCGAACACCTAAATGGAAAATCGAACACTAAAATGGACACAAAATGGAAATGCAAAATGCAAAATATCAAACACAAAATCGAAATGCAAAATGCAAAATATCAAACACAAAATCGAAATGCAAAATCCAAAATATCAAACACAAAATCGAAATGCAAAATCCAAAATATCAAACACAAAATCGAAATGCAAATATCGAAATCCAAATACTAATATCACGAAGTCCAGTATTTTTCAAAACGTTTCAAACCACTAGCAAAATTAAACAACCAATAATTCAAACCCGTTCGTACTTATGACTTGGAATTTGCTAAGCATCAAAAAATTGAAATAAACTACTGTGTTTATGCGAAATGTCTATTAAAAATTGAAACACTAACATTTTGAATTATTGGTTTGTTTTTTAGTTTCCTAATGTTTCGTACTCCTTCGCACAGTGTTTCAAATCAAATGGCGTCGAGTTTCACTCCAACTTTCATCAGAATTCAATATTCTAAAGTGTTGAATCTTGAGGATTAATTCATATGTACTGCATTTGGGAGTCTTGCAGTACCAAGAAAGGTTTTCAAGGGTCAAAACGGACGCATCTAAAGTGGTAGGGGCACGAAATATTGGAATTATTGGTTGGTTTGACCATTTTGTCACTGGTTTGACCATTTTGTCACTTTTGAAACATTTTGAAAAACACTAAAAAACTATACAACACTACTATACAATACTACGCTTCATTATTCTAATCCTCTGATATCCTAAGGTTTGAATTTTAGTTCCTAGTATTTCAGTATTCTAACTTTCTGATGCTCTGGTATACTGCGATCCTGGGATACTACTCTATACAAAAACGTTTTACACTACACTAGTATTCTATACATAACTATACCATTACTACTCTACTACTAGACCATACCATATAGACTATACCCCATGGACTATACACTTTACTATTCTACTGTTCTGCTGTACTTAGTACCATATTATGCTATATTGCTATACACTATACTATACACTATACTATACACTATACTATACACTATACTATACACTATACTATACACTATACTATACACTATACTATACTACAGTGATTTTCAAAAGTATTAAAAGCAGTGCGGCCAAATGTTTCAAACCACACATGCAAAATTAAATAACCAAAAATTCAAAAAGGTTTGTACTTATGACTTAAAGATTGCTAAGCATCAAAAATTCAAAAGAAACGGTTTATGTGAAGTCTCTATTGAATATTACAAACAGCAACTTTTTGAAATATTGGTTGTTTAAGTTTCTAATGTGGTTTGAATCATTTTGGTGCACTGGCTGAGCCTGGAAAAATCAGAGTTGAGATTGTGGAGAGACATCCATTTTTGAAGCTTGACCAGCCACAGCCAAGGCAAATGCAAGGGGTGGGCATACCGCATAACTTGCCGAAAGACGTCAGGGAAGTGGTAAGAGCTCCAGTCAAAGCTCCAGTTGCCAGAATCCTAGAAGTCAGAGTTCAAGAAATCAGAGCCCCAGTCAGAGTTCAAGAAACCAGAGCTCCAGTCAGAGCTCAAAAGGTTGATATTCTTTTTTTAAGGCTAAGATAACTGTGTATTAGTGTATTAGTGTATTAGGAGTTCTAAGCCACTCCCGGTCTTCTTTGAGGAATTATCAACGACAAAATATTAATAAAGCATAAATGTATTAAAGAACATAACAACTACCGTTAGATCTTTTACGCAGGGTTCCTAACGTATTGTTGAAGTTTCGTCAAATAAGAGGCAGTTTTTGTATACTTGTGCAGGAAAGCGTAATGTACATTACTTAACACCATTTGTACCTTTATAGTAGGTACATCAGGAGGTCCTTTCAATAACCATGGACTACTGTTCAGTGTAATATACTGTTCAGTGTAATATACTGTTCATTATGCAAAAGTTCATGGTCATGAAGATGTGAGTAGTTGAGGAGTTACACGAGAGGTGTTTTGGTGGTGTGGTTTTTTCAGGTGTGGTTTTTTCAGGTGTGGTTTTTTCAGGTGTGGTTTTTTCAGGTGTGGTTTTTTCAGGTGTGGTTTTTTCAGGTGTGGTTTTTTCAGGTGTGGTTTTTTCAGGTGTGGTTTTTTCAGGTGTGGTTTTTTCAGGTGTGGTTTTTTCAGGTGTGGTTTTTTCAGGTGTGGTTTTTTCAGGTGTGGTTTTTTCAGGTGTGGTTTTTTCAGGTGTGGTTTTTTCAGGTGTGGTTTTTTCAGGTGTGGTTTTTTCAGGTGTGGTTTTTTCAGGTGTGGTTTTTTCAGGTGTGGTTTTTTCAGGTGTGGTTTTTTCAGGTGTGGTTTTTTCAGGTGTGGTTTTTTCAGGTGTGGTTTTTTCAGGTGTGGTTTTTTCAGGTGTGGTTTTTTCAGGTGTGGTTTTTTCAGGTGTGGTTTTTTCAGGTGTGGTTTTTTCAGGTGTGGTTTTTTCAGGTGTGGTTTTTTCAGGTGTGGTTTTTTCAGGTGTGGTTTTTTCAGGTGTGGTTTTTTCAGGTGTGGTTGTTTCAGGCGTGGTTTTTTCAGGTGTGGTTCTTTCAGGTGTGGTTCTTTCAGGTGTGGTTCTTTCAGGTGTGGCCATCAGGTGTGTTTTTTTCAGGTGTGGTTTTTTCAGGTGTGGTTTTTTCAGGTCTGGCAATTTCAGGTCTGGCCATTTTTGGTAGTCTGGCCATTTTTGGTGGTCTGGAGTAGACGACATCTTTTATGCTCCTCACAGACAATATTCTGATTGATTAACTAATACTCGAATATGGATGAGAGTTCCATCTTATATACACTTCTAAGAGTTTGTTAAATCCACACAAGAGCGAAGTGAGAGTTAGGCATTTAATATATAGAAAGTATTGCATCCAGAAGTGAGTATAGAATAAAGAAATGAGTATCAAGAAATGAGTATCAAGAAATGAGTATCAAGAAATGAGTATTGCACCAAAAAGTGAGTCTTTTGATACCTCCATTAAACCACCAAGAAAAAAGAAATATCTTAAAATTTCTAAAACAAATATAGGTACTGTTCTATGGGACGAATACCTCGTTGAACCCGGAGTCCTGCATACACGCGGCATACGAAGTCTTGCGGAGAAGCGTAATATACCAAAGAATAAAAGACACTGCATGTCGGACGAGCAGGAATTTTTCTCCGAGGAATTGTCCCAGTTCGATTTTGAAAGGTGAAGGCGAAATCAAAAGCCTACCTGAAGAGCTAGATTCAGTGGTAGCATCAAGAAGTGAGTATAGCACACTCTAGGATTTTCATGAGTGTACGCTTTTCTCTAAATGATCTTTCATTGTTCACTTTCAATATATAGTAGCATCGGTCCATTAACTAGGTCTGTGGGCTCACTTCTATATGGGTAGTATTCCGTCTTTGTTCCAACAACTATATTATTATCTACCACTTTATTTAGTACTATTTAGTACTATTCCACACTTCCACACTATTCCACACTATTATACAACTTCCACACTATTATACCACTTCTAAACTATTCCACACTATTCCACACTATTCTACCACATAAATAGTACTCCCTGGGTATTATGAAGCCTCTCTGCTCGGTACTAATAATGTCCATTGGAGACCTTCTCACTGACCATCTACCAGCCACAAGATTCGGTACTCGCCTTCTGTCACTTTCATGTTGGGCCATATCAAAAAGTTTGGCGGGAACCTCTCCACACGCAACATTACATGTGAGACCTGTGACGACTTGAAAGGAGTTGGGTTTTATCCGAGGTTGGGTTCCATCCGGAGTTGGGTTCCATCCGGAGTTGGGGGTCATCCGGAGTTGGGGGTCATCCGGAGTTGGGGGTCATCGTGTGCTCCAATTGGCTACAGAGCAAGTGGCAACTTGAAGACGTCTTGACACATGAGTTGGTGCATGCTTACGATTATCTCAAGTTCAATGTTGATCCCACCAACCATCATGAATAAATGATCTTATCTCCCCACCGTTCCTAAAAAGGCATTGAGGAAAGCCGCACAAGATTATCTTTGACTTTTGCAAAAAAGCCCATGACGATCTCGGGTGTGCCCACACAGTGGCAGCGACAAGTGAGGCCTGAATCAATTGAGTTAGAATCATGGTGGTCTCTTGAAAAGTTATACAAGCAGCTCAGATTTTCAAAAAAACATCAACGAATGAACATAGGAAACAGAGTACCTGACATAACAAGGACCTAGGAATTACACTACCATTAAACCACTCCTATACCCCATTAAACCACTCCTATACCCCACTAAACCACTCCTATACCCCATTAAACCACTCCAGGTATCTCCTGGTAACCACTGCTAGATCCACAATAGACCCTGGCTCTAGAAGTACCATGAAACATACTTGAAATCAAATAATGGCCATTGCAAACATCATGTCAATATCAATGTTCTGATGACAGTTTTTAATGCTTCGTTTCAAAGTTATCTAAGCCGTTCCGGGTCCTCTCGAGGATCTATGAACGAGAGTATTATCTGTAAGCACAAAAGTATCAGGAACATAATAGGACTATATATGCCGCTACTATGCCATTACTACACCATATTTATAAATACTCCTAAACTACTCTATAAATACTCCAAAACTACTCTATAAACACTCCAAAACTACTCTATAAACACTCCAAAACTTCTTTATAAACACTCCAAAACTTCTTTATAAACACTCCTAAACACCCCAAAACTACTCTATAAACACTACCGAAGTCCAAGCACCAACACCTTGGAATTGTCATTCATAAGGTTTTTAACTGCACTCCTGGAGCTCACTTGGAACCGTATAGAACGGTATATTCTCTTATCAAATTGAGGGGTCCCCCATTCCACGCCGTATACTTTTATTCTCATTCTAGTCTTGAGATATTAGCCATACAACCATTTCTTACTGATCTTACCCAGATTGGAAATTTCCACAAATCGTTTGACACCTATAATTAGCGGATCTACTCCTACCTCTTTCCCTACTCCACTACTAACCACACTACCAATCTTAGGAACTTGAAAAGTCTATATGAACAACTTCTACTAGTACTGTTTTATTATTCTTCTCTACTGTATATTCCAGTGGTGCTTGTTGCTCTATAAACACTCCTAAACACTCCTAAACACTCCTAAACACTCCTAAACACTCCTAAACACTCCTAAACACTCCTAAACACTCCTAAACACTCCTAAACACTCCTAAACACTCCTAAACACTCCTAAACACTCCTAAACACTCCTAAACACTCCTAAACACTCCTAAACACTCCTAAACACTCCTAAACACTCCTAAACACTCCTAAACACTCCTAAACACTCCTAAACACTCCTAAACACTCCTAAACACTCCTAAACACTCCTAAACACTCCTAAACACTCCTAAACACTCCTAAACACTCCTAAACACTCCTAAACACTCCTAAACACTCCTAAACACTCCTAAACACTCCTAAACACTCCTAAACACTCCTAAACACTCCTAAACACTCCTAAACACTCCTAAACACTCCTAAACACTCCTAAACACTCCTAAACACTCCTAAACACTCCTAAACACTCCTAAACACTCCTAAACACTCCTAAACACTCCTAAACACTCCTAAACACTCCTAAACACTCCTAAACACTCCTAAACACTCCTAAACACTCCTAAACACTCCTAAACACTCCTAAACACTCCTAAACACTCCTAAACACTCCTAAACACTCCTAAACACTCCTAAACACTCCTAAACACTCCTAAACACTCCTAAACACTCCTAAACACTCCTAAACACTCCTAAACACTCCTAAACACTCCTAAACACTCCTAAACACTCCTAAACACTCCTAAACACTCCTAAACACTATGATCCTAAACTTGTATTCGTGGATGGTTCCTAGGGAAACAGAACGACTTCTGTAACTAAGAGGAGAAACGTGATAAAAAATCTCTACCCGAACAAAGGCCAGGCCATCCTTGTACGAATAGTATTATGGCCACGATAAGAATTTATAGTGTTTGAAATGGCCAGTTGGGGTCGGACGTCGTACGCTTCATAATGCCTTTATATATGTATACTATTATTAGAGGATGTAGCAACTACTCATACACTCCATTACACAATATAACGCTACATTACACTATATTATACACTACACTGTCCACTACATTACACTACATTACACTACATTAAACTACATTAAACTACATTAAACTACATTACACTACATTATACATTACACTACATTATACACTACACTACATTATACACTACACTACATTATACACTACACTACTGTCCACTACAGTTAACGAGTACCTAGCATTTACGGAGGAAAGGTCATCGTGAATATGTTGTAATCAGGCCACTGAAAGACAATAGGGCTGTACATACTTTGAACAATAAGGTTGTGCAGACTTTGAACAATAAGACTGTGCAAACCTCGAACAATAAGGCTGTGCAGACCTTAGACGAACAAAAAATATAAGACGTGCGGTGGCTCTGTGATATCAGACTTTAGTCTTGTAACGTACAACTTACATATCCCTGTATATTAATATATACTAAAACAAAGGTTGATATTTACCTTTCTATACAGCATTATGCACTACTTACTATACATTACTATACATTACTATAAATTACTTACACTGCTTACTATACATTATACTACTATACATTACTATATGTTAGATTCTGGTTACGTCCAGTACTCTGTTTTGTATGTTTATTCGCCGATGGATCCCCAATAGGTGGGGATCCAAGTACTTATATAGTTAGCCAGTGAGTACCAGAGAAGTGGAGCATGGCGGTTAAACGCCATGTCACGAGGTAAGGTGAAAGTATGGATCCAAGTCGCGCGGTATGACGCCTTGGACGAGTCATTGGCATTCGTAGGCTCTAAGAATACCTCTATGGGTAGTGTGTTTACCCATGGTGGGTCTAACACTATACATTACTATACATTACTATACATTACTTACACTACTATACACTACTTACACTACTATACATTACTATAGACTACTTACACTACTATACTATACTCTACACTACTCTACTATACACTACTATACACTACTTACACTACTATACACTACTATACACTACTCTCTACTCTACAGGTAGTACTTCCTATTCAGCTATTATGAAACCTCTCCTGATATCTACCACCATCTACTACACCCCTTTCTGATTCACCGTTACTATGTTCCTCTGCTACTTTCCGGCATACTATTTAAAGGTGGCCGATTCCTCTTGCTGGACTCATCAACAAATCCACATATTTTGCTGGTTAACTAAATAACAAGAATCTAACAACTATTCCGGTATATTGTAATAACGAGTCTACTGTTTTGGGTATATCTTCCTTTAGACCTCACAGTTTCGTCTGATTTCCCTCACTTTACAGACCTCTAGAGCAATACTGACCGTACAAGTCTCTACTACGGACCGTACAAGTCTCTACCACGGACCATACAAGTCTCTACCACGGACCATACAAGTCTCTACCACGGACCATCATCTGTCTGTGAAACAAGAAAACCAACCTTAAATACCAGGAAGTAATAACCAGATGAAGCAATAATTACAAGAGAACAATTACAAAGAAACATTTATAAGTTCAAGCCAATCGGCCAATGAAATCCAATGAACAATAGTGAATCACAAATCAATCACATACCTCGTTGGTCACGTGACCAAAGCAACCATCGGCCCATCTATTTCCACTCACTTCTCAACCATGCACTGGGCCATGTTGGTTGTGCAGCCTACAAGGAATGTGTTAATTTGCTGGAATTAGACTAATCTAGATCTACTTGCGACCACCTGTGAATGCTTCTTTTATTAGGATATCTACAAGTCTGCATCATCCTCATCAGGCAATGGCAAGGCGGTGGCCTGCTCCATCTCCTGCTGGTATTTTTGCATCAAGTCAGCGTCCACTTGCACCTCAGGAGGAGCCAAGGCGGGCGAAGCCACAAACTCCAATTGCGGGTTACCCACCAACTTTCTGGCCAACCAGAGGAAAGGCTTCTCGAAGTTGTAGTTGGACTTGGCTGAGATGTCGTAGTACTGCAAGTTCTTCTTTCTGTGGAAAGTGATGGTCCGGGCCTTGACCTTACGCTCCTTCACGTCCACCTTGTTACCACACAAGACGATGGGGATGTTTTCACACACTCTCACCAAGTCTCTGTGCCAGTTGGGAACGTTTTTGTAGGTGATTCTGGAGGTGACATCGAACATGATGATACCACATTGGCCATTGATGTAGTAACCATCTCTCAAGCCTCCGAACTTCTCCTGGCCGGCCGTGTCCCACACATCGAACTTCAATTCTCCGTAGTTGGTGTGGAAGCCCAAGGGGTGCACCTCGACACCGAGGGTGGCAATGTATTTCTTTTCGAATTCTCCGGTCAAGTGTCTCTTGACGAAGGTGGTTTTTCCGGTACCTCCGTCTCCGACGAGGACCAATTTGAAAGTGGGGACTTCGGTGGATGCCATTTTGTTGGGGGTGGGTTTAATGGAGTTGTTGATTCAGGTTTTTTTCGGGGGTGGAAGACGCTGCGCAAAAAACCGCGCCATGTGCAGGTCAAGTCCTTGTATGCACGCCGCAAACAACCTTCCCATCACTGCGCGAGTTTTTTACACGAGGCCTCTGGCAACCAGGTGGCAAGCAAAGGGAAAACGCGCGTGCACCGGTGTCGAAGGGGCGAGCAAGACAACAACAATAAGCATGTCACGTGATGAAATACATCAGTACACCAACCACGTGGACATCAGTACACCAACCACGTGGACATCAGTACACCATAAACACTCAAACACTCAAACACCCAAACACCCAAACTCTCAAACTCTCAAACACCCAAACTCTCAAACACCCAAATGCCGCCTCCGTACGGTGTACCCGTGCACCTCGCACGAAATTGAAGAGCCTGAGGCGTTTGATGTTCCAGATCCCAGGTGCATGTGGCGCCACTACCAGCACCAAAAGTTAAACATCAATTTCAAACATTGGGGAATTTTTTAACAGATTGCACCAATTGGGATGGATGCTTCCCGATTCGGAAGGCCAATGTATCAACTAAGAATCTTTCCTAGTTGGGCATTGCACCGGTCGCTAAAACTTCCCATTAATTCATTAACAACTTCGTAGACAGTCCTCAAGCGTTCTTTATAACATTAAACGGTAGTAAGGCTGTGAACCTGGCCTGAAACATCTTGTATATATGTCTGATTATGTCTGAAACAAACCAGAAAAAAATCTGAAACAAAGCTGTGTCAGACGCGTTTCAGGTTTGTTTCAGCCCCCACGCCGTCCCTACAGTCACACACTAAACACAACCCCAGATCACACAGCCTCAAATTAAAAAAACTTCCTTACACATGCCATTGTTCATTCCATGGTAATACGTAGAAGTATAGGCGGTCAGACACTGAGCCAGACCCTGAGCGAGACCCCACGCCAATTCCATGTTTCAGAATCCGGCCAGCTGCAGTGGATGTTTCAGAAAGGACAGAAACGCACGGCGCGCGCGCAGGACCCGATGTGCCGCGCAAGATGCTAAAAAAAAGAAATCCAAAAAGGTCTACCTAAAAAAAGGTCCCGTCTGCATTACAACTTAAAACAACATTGTCGTCGCTTATTATTATTACAACGTGCCAATAATACCCGGTTCCTAGTTTAAGTTCTTACACGAATCACGAATCTCGTACACGAACGACTTTTGCCTCATTATCCCCAATTCACGCCCGTTTAGCTCCAAAAAAAAAAATATACCCGGTTACTTGACCTCCCCATTATTCCATTGACTGCGCACGTGACCCGGTATAGTGCCATTATTCGTCTCCACTGGTGTTGCCATTTTCTCTGCTCCTCCTTTGGTGTGCCGAAACCACTTCCACTGTCGAATACTACTTAATCTTTTCCTGGGCATTTTAACCGCACTATTTATCTCCCAGTGCGTTCCGCGTGTATATCAAGTCAAGTCCACCATCGTCGCTCCAGCAAGGCACCTCATTCTGAAACATAAATTGGTACATCTGAAACAGCATACTGAATATCTGAAACTCAGAAAATAGCAAAGAACAACAAACGGTCAGACTGTACACCCGAATTGGAACATTCTGAAACTCAGCCTGCTACCTGAAACCGAGTCTCACTATTCTGAAACACAGCCTACATCTATAATTGAACATAGCCTGCCCCTGCACCAGAAACAGCTACTGGTCTAACCGAGACAGTTACTGGTCTATCCTAAAAAAGAGTTACTTCAGGCCAGAACCAGATTGTTTCTGCTCTAACAGCTGAAATACCTAGCCATGTTTCCGAATTCCACGCCTTATAGGAAACCAGGCCTACATCTCCAGAACTACTACTTCCCCAATTCACCAGGAATGCTACAGAGTGTGGGCACTCCGCAACATCCCATGACGCCCATGGACTTCTCCTACTCACAGTCCATGCTTCCTGCAAACCTCCTATCAACACCGTCGCCATACATTGGAAACGGCCACAACTTTATGCCTCCGGTGCTGCTGCCGTCGCTCCACCCAAGAAGACACTTTCTGGCCTCCAGCCTTGTAGCCACACCTCCATTGTTCAGTCCTCACCAGGGCAACTTTGACTTACAACTCCCACGCACTGTGATCTTCAGTGGTCTACCTTCGAATGTGACCTTGCTGATGTTTTTGGACCACCTAGGCTTTGGGCCTGTGGAGCAGTGCTGGTTGGTATCTGGCGACGGATCAGAGAATGGAGGACCAGAGAATGGAGGACCAGAGAATGGAAAACCGAGGAGTTCATTATGTAATATTTCCGAAAACGGGACGTCTCAATCTCAAACCAAAGAGCCTTCCGGAGGAGTTTCGGACTCCAACGAAGATACCAAAGATTGTGGTGAGTCCAAGAAACAGACTGAAAACACCATCTTTGTATCGTTCTTGAACCATCCCACTGCCCTTCATTGTCTCAACAGGTACTCGCGTAACTCGGAAGATTTACGCCAAAACCTCAGCTGCCCAAATCTTAGGGTGCTGTTTGACCTGCCAGAAACGGCACGTGCACTTAAACTAAAGGTTTTCAAGTACGTAGTGGAACACGATGCTACACGGGCCATATCCATCTGCTTCCGGATCCTCGACCTGGACCTCGTGCCGTTGATGGAAAAGTCATTCCGTGCGCGGTGCCTGAACTTTGGAGACGTGGAGGACTTTGTTGTGATTGAAGAAGATCAGCATATTGAATATGTGGTGCACTTCCTTTCGGTGGAGTCGGCCATCAAGATCTACGACTACCACAAAAAACGGCTTCTCCGAAACGAGCCCGTGGTCGAGGAGGACGTGGAGCTTCTGTGTATGTCAGTGGCCTTTCATCGGGACCGGTGCGAGTCACTAGATTTCTCCCAGCCCCCAGTTCCGGAGTCCGAAAGAAGCCTCTCTAAGGATTCCATGACCAATGAGCTCTCGTTGCACGAGACGGAAGAACCCTCGGATGTCAGCTCCAACTCAGCCGTTTCGGAGTTCAACTCCCCCAACCACTTTCACCTTGATATCATGGGTGCTCGAGATGTTCCCCCATACCCTTTTCCAATGCCACCGCCTCCGTTCATGCAGATTCCGTCTTTTCCCTACAATCCAGACCCCGTGAACGACTGCAACCGAACACTCTGCCTTGGAAACCTCCAGCCCAAAACTACCGTGGAAGAAATCGCCAACAATGTTCGTGCGGGAGGCTTGGTGGAGAGCATCAAGTTCTTCCGACACAAAAAGGTGTGTTTCATCACATTTGTGGACCCCAAAATCGCCCTCAAGTTCTACTTGAACCACCAGGTGTTGCACCAGTTGGTGATCCGGGATCATGAGATCAGTGTTAACTGGGGCCGCAACCACTCGGGCCCATTACCGGTGAACATTGCCAATGCAGTCAAGTCCGGGGCTTCCCGAAACGTGTATATTGGCTTGAAGTTGAACAAGGTCAAGATATCCAAACCCAAACTTCCCGATGAGGCCACTTTACGGGCAGACTTCTCCCATTTCGGTGACTTGGAGCAGATCAACTATGTGCACAACAAGGACTGTGGATTTATGAACTTCATGAATATCAACGATGCTATCAAAGTGGTCAGCTACTTTGAAAGCGACAACAAAAGCAAGATCTCCGAGATCGTGGGGGATAACGGCGAATTCTACGAAAAGTATCGGGTTTTTAAAATCAGTTTCGGAAAGGACCGGTGTGGAAACCCTCTCAAATTTAGTTTCAAAAAGACTGTCCAGAGTGAGAGGGCGCCTGAACGGCCCAAAAAGAAGGTGGTGCTGAAGAGTGCCGAGAGTATCAATGAGGAAGCAGCCATGGTGTTCGGAATCCAGACTCCTGCAGGAAATGGCAACAAAGCTCAAAAAGAAACAAAGAAAGGCAAAAATGGAAAGAATGAAAATGGGGAGAATGAAGTCGATAGTGAACAGGATTCCGAGAGCGAAGCTGATGATATAGCCATCATCATCGAATCCGATACTCCTTCCCGGCCCCAGCCTCCAAAAACCCGCAAAAAAACCGAGAAAGTGTACCATAACGATACCCTCGACTTAACGGAATTACTCAGTGCAGCATGGAGCTCCCAAGGCTATGGCTTTGGATACCAGGCTCCTATGTATGCACCCCCCATGATCAATAAGGAACAGTACGAAGCCATGGGCCAGGCGTACCCATATGCAAACCAACACAACTACAGTGGAAGCTACGGAAGTGGGTCACAGATCATGGCGCAGTACTTGGCCAAGTCACAACACGAAACCGCTCTTTTGGCCTCGACGGTACATGAGAGAAGAAGGAGAAACACAGTAAGCGAGTGATTATTGATTGCTGATTGCTGATTGCTGATTGCTGATTGCTGATTGCTGATTATTGATTGCTGATTATTGATTATTAATTATTGATTGAATTAAAGTTCTTATGCATGGTCGGAGGCTATGGCGCCATAGGTGCCGAGAATTGCGGCAAGGATACCCAATAAAATGCCCATTTTTGTCAAGATCCGGGACCATGGAGTGAGTGTGTGGGCATTCAACTTAAGGTGAAACATGAGGGGAAATGTCACGCAGATTGTGCAGCAGATGGCCAGGCCTAAAAAGGCAACGACCTGGCCGAATTGGGTAAAGGCCAAGGACAAGATGAGCAAAAGCGTCATCAATATTAGGCGAGAGCAGATCTTGACCAAGGAGCTTCTGTCTGGTTTTCCCGGACGGTCTTTTTGTGGATGGGCTGATGACTTGTGGCTTTCCAAAAACTCTTCCACCACATATAAAAGAGGCCTGACGATCAAGGCCAATTTGGAGATCGGAAGAAGACCCACCAACAAACACACTACGCGGTTGACCCATGCAGAAGACGTGTTCCGGAGAATGCTCTTGGTAAGCGAGTCGCTCACGCCATCGCCATACATCAAGTAGCCCACTACGGCAATAAACAGGTCCAAGAGCGTGGTGAACGCAAACGACCAGTTGCAGCACGAGGCGTATTTAACCGGGTGTCTCATGTCCCTGTACAACTCGGGGTATACTGGGTGGCCTCCCCAGGGAGCCATGAAAATGCCCAACGAAAACAAAAGGTCCTTGAAAGAAGAAGGCCACAAACGAGTGTGTTCCGGGTGGAGAAGAGAGCCCGGGGAGGTGGGAGTGGAAAAGCCACAGATGCCGATCACCGTCATTATGCCCACTGTACACACGATACCCAACAAACTCACGAGAGACACAACGGACAATGGCAAAAACGAAAGGAAAAACGTCACCAGCACAATGAGAAGTTTCAAGAGCACCGGGCTGATTCCTGGGAACAATATCAGGGACGCATCGCTGAATAGAAGAATTAACGTCAACAGCGCCCCCAAGAGGTCCACGGTGAAGGTGGCCGTGGCTAAGGCCTTAAAGCGGGGCCCGCCCCATAAGTGGGCAATATCGCCATAACTATTGCAGTATTTATGGCGACTCAAGATAGAGCCGAGGATCTTTGCGGTGGAAGCAGTGATGTATGCGGACCCAAGAAAGAAGGCTGCACCCAAGACCCAGCCCGAGAGCCGGAGCCCAAACGAGAGCGAAAGCATGGCAATGCCCATAAGTGTATTGACAGCATTCAGGATGGTCTGAGGAGCGGTGGAGGTGCCGGAGTGGGGGACGAGTGAAAAAACACTTGAGCTGCGGTGTTTTCTGCTCAAGAGCAGCGAAGTTTCGTTGAAAGCAACTCCGCGTGTTGATGCTGGAGAAGAGCCTGGGCCTGAGCTTAGGCCTGAGCCTGGGCCTGAGCCTGGTTCGGGTACGGGAAATGAAAAGTCCTTGAGAGTCCTTGAGTTTGATGAGCCCAGATTTTGGCTACTTCCAAGGGTTTGGGCAGCTTGGGCTTGGGCAGCTTGCGTTTGACCTTGACCTAGGTGTTGGTGAGCCTGATATTGACCGTCTTCGAGGTCGGGGAATGGAGACTCGGCCGAGGTGCAGGGCGACACGTCGACCAAGGCCAGCTCGTGGTACATGGCCGCACGCTGGTGCGACAGCGCAAAGTTACACAAGGAGTTGGCGCCGCCCATGGTGAGGAACGACAGTCTACGGGAGTCTGGAGCCATGGTGATGAACAAGCGGAAGTAGCGCAGAAGAATGTGATGCGCGCGCCACACGCAGGACCAGCCGGTCGCGCTCACCCTTAGCCACACCTCCTCCTCCTCCTCCTCCTCCACAACTACCAACTCCCCCAGCTCCCCCACTCGTTCCCCCCACTCATTCCCCCATCCATTCCTCACTCATTCCCCCCACTATCAATTTCATACAAATACATCCCAAGTTCTTCTAGTGATACCAATCCAGGGTGACATATGCAGGTGGATCCCAACTAGTAGATACAGCTAAAAAAGACAATGGTGTGGAAATGAGCAGGTCGGCTATAGTGCAGAAAATAACTCAAAGAAAATAACTCAAAGAATGAGTGTGGACCAGGTGCGAATTGATGGAACTTACGGGTGCGAAATCATGGGAACTGCTCGGGTGCGAGTACCAAGGGAACTTAGATAACATAGATGGGGTCTTAAGTGGGGAATTGCCTGGGAATTGTGTGGGAATCGTATGAACGAGCTAGAAGGAAAGAGTTATATGGGAATATTACAAGGATATATTACAAGGAAATCCTTGTAAATTTTCATAAGGGAAGAATATTTAAAGAGTTCTATGGGAATATTACAGGGGAGTGTATGGAAAGAATTGTAAGGGAGTATAGAATTAATATAAAGGAATACTTGTATGGAATCTTGTATGTAAAAAGATACAGGAATACTTGTGTGGAGTCTTGTATGTAAAAAGATACAGGAAGACTTGTATGGCAAGTTACATAGAACACTTGTAAATTGTCATGGGATATTTGAGAATATATGAGGTTTTGTATAAATCTATGGGTCTTGTATAAATCTATGGGTCTTGTATAATTCTATGGGTCTTGTATAAATCTATGGGTCTTGTATAAATCTATGGATCTATATACATATGTTTATTCATTGGCTACAAGTCTATGAATTTGTTTCGGAGAAAACTGCTTAAAGAAGTGCAAAAACTCCGAGAGAAAACACCAAAGTGTTTAGAGAAATGCATTGAGACCTCCGTCTATAATCGCGTTCTAAAAAGATCAAACTAGCGCGACAAAATGTTTAGAAACAGCGCGACAAAATGTTTAGAAACAGCGCGATAAAATGTTTAGAACCAACACAATAAAATGTTTAGAACCAACACAATAAAATGTTTCCTACCCCTCCGCACAGTCTTTCAAACCCAATGGCGTCATAAACACACCAACTTTCACTAGAATTCAATATTCTGAAATTTAAACCTAAAGGATTGCTTGGTACGTACTGCATATGGCAGTCTAGCAGTATCAATCAAGAGTCAAAACGAACGGACCTGAAGTGGAAGCGGTACGAAATTTTTTTTTTTGAATTATTGGTTTGTTGAATTTTGCTAGTGGGGTGTGAATCGTTTTGCCGCGCTGCTTTAAATAGTTTCGAAAGAGACTGTAATCGCGTTCTATAAAGATCAAACTAAAAGCGTCGTCGATGGAACCGTTTGAAGTCAGAAATGTTTTAGCGCTTTAAATCTGGCGTCAAGGGGGTCAAATCTTCAGGAATCTTCAGGAAAAATCCGGCGTTTGGTTGGTTCTCTATGAGTTAACAACATTTTGGCGGATTTAAAGACCAATTTTTGAAATCAGAATCAGCGTTTTAAAGAGGCCATTGAATTAAAGGGTTTTGAATTAAAGGCCTTTGAATTAAAGGCTATTGAATTAAAGGCTATTGAATTAAAGGCTATTGAATTGAGAGAGTTCCAGACATTTTGCAATCTTACCAGATGACTTCAGCGATGGTGTATTCAAAGAAAATGTGTCGAACCTTTTCAAGAATGCCAGGGGAGTAAGGTGTTCCACAAAGAGGGCAACTGGATGTTGGAAAAATGTGTTGGAGGGCATTTCCAAGATGAAATTGAACATAATCGTAAGGATGATGAGTCCCAGTTGTTTTCTTTAACTTGGCCAATCTCTAGTCCCAGCAAGATCTTTTATGGTTGCACTGGTTACCAAATTTTATGGGAATGTGTGGATGTTTTATGGGAATGTGTGGATATTTTATGAAATTGTGTGGATGCTTTTATGGGAATGTGTGGATGTTTTATGAAATTGTGTGGGATCTTGCATGGTTTGATACCAACCAATATATCCTAACTATTGCAGGGGTACACTTTGGAACCATAACTTTGGTGTTTCTCATGAGTCACCACTGTATATACATACTGACTATATCTGACTACTTATTACTGGTCACTACTGTCATTATATACACTGGCTACTTACTGGTTTCTATAGATACTGGCTACTTACTGGTTTCTATAGATACTGGTAAGTAGACACTATTACCTGGCAAGGTATAGGGACATAAAGAAGATGTCCCCTGGAGAACATTATCGAAGTATCCAGCCACCGATCAAATATCTTGCATGGGTAAATAGACTAAGTACTCTCTAGAGTCTATGCCATGCATTAGGTGAAACCCACTATACGACGTACCAAGGAGTTCGACTGGTGACTTCCCTGCTCACTCAGCCATGTTACACTTCGTATGGTTTTGGAATGCTACACTCATCATGGTTTGCTACACTTGACATGGTTTTTAATGCAAGAATGTGACGGGGTTCATAAACACTCCAATCCCTTTTCCACCAAATCCATCCGTCATACTGGAGAGCAAAGTCCGTTCCCAATCCGGGCCTCCTGACATACCAAAAGATCTGATACTGACATAGAAGACCTATTCCTGCATCTTATCAAAATATCAATCCATTATGTTTGAACTTCGCCAAGTGCTCTAATTAGGCCTAGTCCTTGGGGGCCCATACAAACACTAACTGCTCCTGGAAGTCTTGACTCTATACTATACTATACTATACTATACTATACTATACTATACTATACTATACTATACTATACTATACTATACTATACTATACTATACTATACTATACTAGAGCTGTAAGATCCTTGGACTTTTAAAACCTGATCTATTCAAGACGAGAAGAGGAAAAAAGTCAAGTCAAGGAGAATGACTGAAAGCTGAAGAATTGAAGTATTACTAGAACTGCAGAAAAAGATGAAAACAAAGACTTCTGTCTCCAACTGACCACTGCCCTTCTCAGCTTAGCTACTATAATAGTATAGCCTTGAGTACCTGGACCTAGACCTACCATAGTCAGTCTATTGTTAAAGCAGTCTGGTTTAAATCGGTGCTTTTTATGGGTGCCCTTTTATGGGTGCCATTTTTAATGGATGTTTTTGGACCAGTACCAATTTAAATCTGGCTAAATCGGTTAGATCGGTTAGATCTGGCAAATCTGGCTAAATCAAACTAAATCAAGCTGAATCAAACTAAATCAAACTAAATCAAACTAAATCAAGCTAAATCAAACTAAATCAGTATTTAGATGGATAGTCGTTTATTAATCATACACTAGAATGTAGGACCTAGTCCTAGCAGAGCTCACAGTAGCCTAGTCTAAATGACTAATAACTAAATTAAACCTTTCGAATCACATCTTCTGGTTCCCCTCCAAATACCTATCTCCGTCTTTGGACGCTTTGGAATCAGAATCGCGTCGCCCAAGGTCCTTCCAATATACGAGTTGCCTGGTACACTTTTCTCTGAAGATTGTATTGAAGAGCAAACGTTGAACCGTCTTGGATGGAGGCTTCATGAGTTGGAGAACACTTTGGAGTTGGATATTTACCAGACCCGTACATTTTTCTGGGGGGAACGTGGGATGAAACCCGGATTTAGTATGTGTGCATTGGGCCAAGTATCACGTGACTGAACTTCCCTTTATTGCTATTTCTTCTCTGTTCTTTCCCGTCGAATTTTTTTTTAAAAAAGTCCTTCCAAACGCCAACAATGCAATTATGAAAATGTACTTGTTCGAGCCGTCAATTGTTGCAGCCCCAAATTATTCACGAAAAAAAAAAATCTATATTCTATGGTGGTTATGAGCACCGTCCCTTTCTCAATACATTATCTTTTTTGATCAATATGTTCCTGTAGATAATGCTTCATTACCTAAGAACTCTTTACGGCCCATAATAGCTGAACCTGGTTCGGCGTACTGCAGGTAAACTTGCATTCAAATGGCACCTTTTCTCTATTCTACTAGTTATTTGAATCTAGCTTCTGACCAGCATTCGAGTACTATTCAGTGTACTAATAGTGTTAATATACAGTCCAAAAATTTCGGCATAGTACTAATTTAACCGCCATTTTTTGCTTTCTTAAGTAAAGGTTTTTTGGTATTTTTTTTGGTTTTTTTGACGGTCATTTGTTCGTATTCTCTCGTCAACTCGTCACATTTTCCTGTACGCATATTCGCAAATTGTCCCAAACTCCCATTATTCTTCAACATTGACATATCCACGCAAAACTTCCTTCTTTAAAGTTCTATTATCCATTCTTCTCCATTAATTGCATATTATCCACACTTGCATATTTTACATACTTTTTTTTTTTAAAAAAAATATTGATATTGGCTTTAATTCAGGACTTATCATTGTAGACACTATGTGCAGGACACAAATATAGGACATTTAATACTGAGGTAATGTAATGAGATGTTCATGTGCCGGAGAAAGGGGTGGACAGTATAAGTATTCATAACCATCAAGTGATATCAAAAACGAGCTCATAACCATAATAAATAAAGTGCTCATAACCATTATGTAGTCTTGGTCACTTACGTGAGTTGGTGCAGACGAAGTGTTCAAAATCACAGTAACCATGGGAAGTGCTCCTAACCATAATAACCATGAGAAGTGCTCCTAACCACTCACAGAGAAGTGCTCCTAACCACTCACAGAGAAGGAAACTCACATCATCAAAATATACCAATGGTAACAACCGTCTCAATTAATATGGGCAGGGCACTTCCTTAAAATATCTGCTAGACTACCGTAGACCAGCTATATGCAGAGCCAGTACAGTCAGCAAGAGATAATACGTCCGAACGGAGATCGATGAAATGTACTTCGACTAGTACAAAAAATACATCTTAGAATTGATCCCCAGCGAGGCCGGAATGTATTGTAATTGCTTTTTCTGCTATACATAATTTGAGTATTTCACTAAAGGAGCGTAGTGCTGTGGAAGTAGAATATCACAATCTGTGCCTGGAGCTTACATTTGAGATAATAATTAAATACTCTATGGCAATCAACACCTTTTATTATATCAAGACAAACACATAATAGTTAGTATAGCTTCTAGCTCAATAGCACGTATAGCAGTTCATGTTAGAACCACCGTAGACCGCGTCCTGCATACAGAGCGTAAGTAATAGTCTATGTTACAGTGAATTTCAAAACTATTCAAACCAGTGCGACTTAACGTTTCAAACTACACTAGAAAAATTAAACAAACCAATGATTCAGAAAGTTTCGTAACCCTTCCCAAGTCTTGTATACAGGATATCAAAGAAACCTGTTTAGTTTGGTCTTTTTTGAGCCTTAATTGGTACTGCAAGACTCCCAAATGCAGTACATATGAGGCAATGCTCCAGATTTAATTTTCAGAATATTGAATTCTAGTGAACGTTGGTTTGAAACATTCCGCCATTTGATTTAAAAGTTTGTGAGGGGTGTACGAAACTTTTGAATTATTAGTTGGTTGAATTATTAGTAGGTTGAATTATTGATTGGTTGAATTATTGATTGGTTGAATTATTAGTTGGTTGAATTATTGGTTGGTTGAATTATTAGTTGGTTGAATTATTAGTTGGTTGAATTATTAGTTGGTTGAATTATTAGTTGGTTGAATTATTGGTTGGTTGAATTTTGCTGTGGTTTGAATAGTTACGAAAATCAGTGTATATGTAGCCACTTGTTGTGGACAGCCGGGCTCATAACACCCTTTTGCTTCTACCCAAGCTATATATGAACACCACCAGCTCCACAGACATAAGCCCTTTAGAAATAGCTTTGCATCATTACAGACGGAATTCACTTTGGCAAACCAAAACCTGTAGGTAGCTCTACCATTCTCGGCATACACATTACTACCATTAATACATTGTTTTGAGGAACCTACAATTCCATACATCCACCTACACCTTGAATACGAAGAAGTCTTTTCTGGTGTTCCTCTACAAAACCAGATACCTTCTTTAACTACATTTTAGACAGACTCTAAAGAGACTCTGAAAGTCCTTCAAACACCCTGAAAATCCTTGAAGCCCTCTCTAACTGCTTTGAAGCCTATCACTCGATGACAATATAATCTCCCAATCCATCTATCTTCTCATCTTTGAACACTAATTCCACCACTTAATCTGCCTTCACTGCCCACGTAATCATCTCAACATTCCATCTATTTAAACCATCCCAATGCATCCAGTCATCTAAGCCATCCCAATGCATCCAGTCATCTAAACCACCAAATCCCAATACATCCAAACATTTTCTTAACCATATCATTGACCAACAACCCTTGACCAGATTCATCAATCAATGACCAATGAGTAATGAACATTGACCAATGAGTAATGAACATTGACCAATTGACCAATTGAACATTTACCATTCACCATTTATTCCCGATTCATGATTCCTGATTCCCGATTCTTGGCCATGATTCTTGGCCATGATTCTTGGCCCTTCTTCTCGGCCATAATGCTTGATTCTTGGGCTTTGATGCTTGACTCAGATCTTGATTCTCGTTCATTTATTTTTAATTCATCATTCTTAATTCATAATTCTTGATTCTTAATTCTTGATACTTGAATCATGTATCATAATCATCATCCCAATAGTCGTCACTTCATCACGGTTGGCGATTTTTTCCGCTCGTTCTCCTCCAATAATGATAAATGCCGACTTTATTGTCTTTGGTTAATAGTGACTTTATCCTTTACTCGGTCCTTTTTGTAACTCCAAAAAAGCGTCACAAGAGCTCCACAGCACCTCGCAATAATTTTATGATTTCGTGATACTGTCTTGGCCTTATTTTTCTCCGGCTTTTCGTCACACTCTTCATCGTGTTCTCTGACATCCAATTGACTCTCTATTGGATCCTAACATTTGCCAGGCCGTCATGGTATTTCAAAATACCTACTTTTTGATTATTCTAGAACGATATTCGCCATTAACCTTATGGAAAGTTTTTCTATCCAAGCTGGAGATTTCTCGACAAATACTGGAGGTCTTTGAATTCACACCGGTTTTTAAAACAGACCTAGACGTTACTGGAATAAAAGTGGATGTTGCTGAAATAACACTGGGGGCTATTCCATCAAAACTGGTTGAAATCAGTCCTTTCAACTTTTGTTTTGCTATACATTCATATACAGGGATATGTAAGTTGTACCTTACAAGACCAAAGTCTGAGCCACCACACCTCTTATACTTTTTGTTCGTCTAAGGTCTGCGCAGTTTTACTGTTCAAAGTCTGCACAGTTTTATTGTTCAAAATCTGCACAGTCTTAATGTCTTTCAGTGGCCTGTATCCAGCATATCCACGAAGTACCTTTCCTCCGTACATGCTAGGTTATCGTTAACAAGTCCAAATCTGGTGAAATTTGGTTCTTCTTAGTTTATAAGAAGCTCTGGTTTCTCTTTGAGGAAACACCAACGAACATGGCATAAAAAGAAATGTTCGTATATTAGGTATATCAGGAATTTAGGTCTGGTTTTTAATTGGACGGCCATGCAGGTATAAAATAGCAAGTTACTTTTGATATTTGTTGAAATATTTATCTTCTTAAAACATATAAAACGGAATAATTACTGATGTAGTTGCCTATAGTTGCTCAGATTTTAGCTCAGAGCCCAACGAAAATTCAATTCCCCGGGGTTAATACTTGAGCTCTGGGCACTACTACTTCCTCGGCACCAATACCAGAAACTACACACTAATACTGAAGATTATTCTATAGTACTAATACTAGACCTAATAATAGATACCAGACTAGATACAAAAAGCAGAATATTACCAGAATATTACCAGAATATTACCAGACTACTACCAGAATACTACTACTAGACTTTTCAGTACATTTATGTCTGGTCGTACCCGGTGATCATATTTTTCTGGGAAATCGCCAAGCTCTTGAAGTCAATTCTACTCAGAAAAGGGCACTCTTCAACCTTATTTTTATATTGAATTTTTGTATATTTTTTAGCAATATCGAGGCAACAGTAGTACCCTAAAACCACAATTTGGAAACACCAAGAAGTCATAGAAAACCACTAGCCACGTGATCTAATTGGAAGTTTTCTAACCTGATATGGAATAGATCATTGGTCTTGTTTTACGTACTCACAAAAATTTTTCCGAGTCGACTCGCCTCTTCTACTTGATTTTTCTCCTATAGAATTCAGAGAAGGCCAACTCCCTTTTTGATTTCTCTAAAATACATTTAATATCAAATAATTTTATGATACTATAAAATCGTTGATAAGTTCTTATAGATATTATAACATATATAAAACTTAAGTATAAAATATGGGTAGATCATATCTGTTAGAACCACCAGGTAGTATCCTACCTATGGAGGTATTTTAAGCCCTCACTGTCTAATCCTAACAATGGCCATGCCAAGATGCTAAGACCCAACATCGCACGATGTTGGGACGGCGTTCAGTGCTATTGTTCCCGTGCTAAGCCGCACGCCCTTTTTCTCCAAAAGTATTTAAGTACCTCAGATTCCTCCCTAGGAGGAATCATCGGCGAATGAACATAGTAAACAGAGTACCTGACGAAACCGGAATCTAACAATATCTTTGTATATATTATTAATAAACCAAATACGAAATATTATTATCTAATGCATGAATAAGTTCATAAATATAGAAATCCATCTTTTGAATTTAAACTTCCCATCAATGTTTTTTTTATACATACTAAACTGATCTATTGTTTCTTAAGCGTGTTTCAATTCACATCCTCTAGCAGGACTTCGTATAGGTTTTAAAACATTGTATTCAGACATATACAATTTTCAATAATTCTTTTTAATGGAAATCTCGTTTTCAGTATTTTCTAAAATACTTAATTTAAAATTATTGTTTCCTTATTTTTATAATGATGTATACAGACATAGATGGATCTTTAGATATTATATTTATATCTAAAACTATAGAATTCAGAGAAGACCAACGCCCTTCCTGAGGATTACCAGCGAATAAATTCACAACTAGACTTAAATGTACTAAAGAATACAACGGTAGATGCAGTACTGTTTTTTGAGCATATGGTAGAAACTAAAAGTAGCGTTTTTCTTGGATCGGGTGATCTATAGGTGCTATAGTTGGTCTGTATGCAGTACACCTCTACTTTTAACTATGCCGTCATACTAGTCAGTGATACAGTAGCCAGTTAGAGTAGTGGTAGTGGTAGTGCATGGAGTAGAGGCATGCAGGTGTCTATTAAGTAGTATGGCATATTTGATAATGGAGCACATTATATTGACAGATTATGAGCTCTGCCTAGTTATGAGCTCTGCCTAGTTATGAGCTCTCCCTAGTTATGATCTCATCCCCAGGTATGAACTCGTCATCAATATAAGTTCACATGTTATGAGCCCTGCTCTGAACCTCACCCATCATCGCTACGTCAACAACACACCCTTGAACCTACCCATTTCACGTGACTTCTACTCTACAGTATTCTTTATGCTTATTTCTTCGCCAAGAAATACCCCCGGTGGTCCAGCCAGCTTCAGGCTGTGCACCACTGGTTAGCACACCTCTGGTCGGGCAGCGTGCGTCGTGTCTATGCAATGTTGGTCTGTAGATCGTCCTCGTACTCGATCTCCACGTGCGGCCTCTTCAGCTTGGGCTTCTCGCGGTCCAGCTCGTTGTCAGAGTCGGAATCGGACTCTGCCTCCAGGTCGTGTCCCAACCATTTTTGCAAGTCCTCCATGTCCACCAATTCTTCATCTTCACTATCCTCCACATACTCCACCTCGCCAAAGCCCTCATCGTCTCCACTCTCCAACTCCACATCATCGTCCTCATCGAATTCCTCTTCTTGTTCCTGTCCCACTCCTCCAAGCACCTTCTTCCAGATCTTCTCATCCACATTAAGAGGCTTGTCTCCATATGCACCACTCTTCAACCGGTCCAACAATTCCTTCTCGATAGCCTTCTCTATACGGGCAGCGGCCAAGGCCTTCCGTTCTCGGTTCTGCTCTCGTCTCTGCACCTTGCGCTTGACTCCCACATATCTTTGCTCATCCTCCTGCAACGCAAGCCGCCTTTCCGTGACTGCCACCTGCGTCAACCGCGTCATTCTCTGCTTGCACTTGTTGACCAAAAATTCGTCCCAATACTGCAAATGGTGGTCGATCTGCAGTAAGGCTTTAGTATAGTTCTTCAGCAAGGGCACACGCTCCCAGAGCTTGGCCGGCATATGTGCCCGCTCGGCGGTCTTCATATATAAGTACTGTTTTCCTTCGATATTCTTGACTGTGGCGTACTTGGCGTTGGCCAAAGGACATGATTTGCGGTCACACACTCCGGTGACGTTGTACTCGTTTCTGCAGAAGTCCTGGCCGTTGCCGGGGCGTACTTTGAATGAGCAGAATTGGTCGTTGATCACCAGCCAGATGAGCTCGTCCGACATGGTTATGGTATATGCTTAGTATGTGACTTTGGGGAGATGGAGATGCCTGATGCTTGAAAAAAGAAGCGCGAAGAGATGCCCTTGCACCCGTACACCTCCTCAAAAAAAGAAACCCAGGAAAAGAAGCATATGGAAAAAGGGTGGGGTTTGGAAAAGGGAACAGGGAATAAATGGAGAATGGTGTATTTTTGTTTTTAACTTCCATATGTTTTACATTTGCAGGAATGGCCCGGTGTTCGGAGTGGTGCTGCTCGTGTGGTGGTGTGCTTGTGTACAGGACGATTCTTTATATATATATAGGGTGATGCTTCTTATATACCGGATGTTACTTCGCATATACAGGACGTCGCTTTCTATATATACAGGACGATAAGACGATTAGTTCCCCGGCCCACTATTGGTGGATTTGCAGACTCAGTGTCCATAATTTTGAGGTGTTTTGAGAACTGGTCTCCCCGAATTCAGGTACAACAACAAGTTTACACCACCACTACTCACCAACAATTTTCCTCTATCCCACTTACTTTTCCATAATAGTATGCCATGTATTACACTACAATACTACTACACTACAATACTACTACACTACACTAACAAGCCATATGACTACGCTGCTACATTATACATTACTCTTTACTCTAGACATTACTCTATACTCTATACATTACTCTATACTCTATACACTACTCTATACTCTATACATTACTCTATACTCTATACACTACTCTATACTCTATACTTTACTCTATACATTAGTACATACATTACTCTATACATTACTCTATACATTACTCTATACATTACTCTATACATTACTCTATACATTACTCTATACATTACTCTATACATTACTCTCTACTCTATACATTACTCTATACTCTACACACTACTCTATACTCTACACACTACTCTATACTCTACACACTACTCTATATTCTTGACAGTGAACAATGATTATTCATTTCAGGAAAAAAAGGCGCACGCCCTTGAAAAACTAGAGTTAGCTATACCAGCTCCTTAAGGCTACACTGACCTTATTCCAGACATTAGGAATGTTCATCTCCCACATATTCCTTGTACTAAAAAGCTTTAGTGGAGTTGGTGAATTCTGTATAAGACGGAATTTGTCCATATCCTTTTCGAATTTCCAAGTGTTAGTTAATTATTCAGAATATTGTCTGAGAAACATACCAAGATGTGCTCTACTCCCAGGCCACCAGAAACAACTTCCGTACATTCTAAGAATTTACCCACCTTGATCAGACTACGAACTTTATTAATAGTGCTCAGTACAGTTTTTCAAAACTAGTCAAACCAGCGCAAAACAATTTGACCTCAGAAGCAAAATTCAAACTACACTTGCAAAATTCAAACTACACTTGCAAAATTCAAACTACACTTGCAAAATTAAACAGCCAATAATTCGAAAAGATTCGAACCTCTCGGCACAGTCTTTCAACCCAAAAGGCGTAATATTTCACACCAACTCACATTAAAATTTATTCTGAATTTTAAGTCTGGAGGATTGCCTTATATGCACTACATTTGGGAGTTTTGCAGTACCAATCAAGGGTCAAAACGGACTGAACTGAACTGGTTTATTTAATGTCCTGTATCCAAACCCTTTTCAGGGGTGTATGAAACTTTTTGAATCATTGGTTTGTTCAATTTTGCTAGTGTGGTTTGAATCGGTTTGAAAAACACTGTATACACAGGACTGTACTCCAAAGTTATTGAAAGGACCACCTGATGTGCCTGTCAAAAGGTACATACAGACTCTAGTAATCTAAATATACAGTACTCTACAGTATTATACAGTATTATACAGTATTCTACAGTATTATACAGTATTATACAGTATTCTACATTACTCTATAAATTACTATATACAGTACTCTACAGTATTCAACATTACTCTACTTTACTCTATAAATTACTCTATAAATTACTCTATAAATTACTATATAAATTACTATATACATTACTCTACATTACTCTACATTACTCTATAAATTACTATATACATTACTCTACATTACTCTACATTACTCTACATTACTCTACACTAGTTCTATATACTACAAAATTGTGATATACTTGTTGTGGCTGTAATGGCCCGTATCCAAGTGCAGACTGTATAATGGTGTCATATGCCCTCGGTGGCTGGACGCCTCACAGCCGTTGTCATTTAAGATTGTTACTGACTTGCCCAATAATTGCTTACCAACTACTACTTACATTACCAACTACTACTCACTACTACTTACTATTACGTACTACTACCACCTACTACCACCTACTATGTACTACCACCTACTACGTACTACCACCTACTACGTACTACCACCTACTACGTACTACCACCTACTAAGTACTACCACCTACTACGTACTAGGTACTACTCTGCTATGTCACTGTACTTCTGTACCTTTATATGCAGGCTGTAACTCAAGATAATATATCATCTTTATTCGTTGGTGGTTCCGCAAAGAGGAGCCTGAGCTGCTCATATAACTTTGGAAAAAGGGACTTGTAAGAACCTTCACAAGTTCAATAGAGCTGAAGTCTTTGTCCGCACATATTATGTATTACTATCTACTACTCACTATAATTCACTATCCACTATTCACTATAACTCACTATAACTCACTATAACTCACTATAACTCACTATAACTCACTATAACTCACTATAACTCACTATAACTCACTATAACTCACTATAACTCACTATAACTCACTATAACTCACTATAACTCACTATAACTCACTATAACTCACTATAACTCACTATAACTCACTATAACTCACTATAACTCACTATAACTCACTATAACTCACTATAACTCACTATAACTCACTATAACTCACTATAACTCACTATAACTCACTATAACTCACTATAACTCACTATAACTCACTATAACTCACTATAACTCACTATAACTCACTATAACTCACTATAACTCACTATAACTCACTATAACTCACTATAACTCACTATAACTCACTATAACTCACTATAACTCACTATAACTCACTATAACTCACTATAACTCACTATAACTCACTATAACTCACTATAACTCACTATAACTCACTATAACTCACTATAACTCACTATAACTCACTATAACTCACTATAACTCACTATAACTCACTATAACTCACTATAACTCACTATAACTCACTATAACTCACTATAACTCACTATAACTCACTATAACTCACTATAACTCACTATAACTCACTATAACTCACTATAACTCACTATAACTCACTATAACTCACTACATCCCCTATCTACTACTACAATTTGGAGATTGATTGTTTTGTGCTCTGTCAATACATATCGAAGGCCCACTCTAAATATATAGAATTATTATGCGATGTGAGGCTCTAACCTGTATGCGCAAGGATTAAAAGCTTCTAATGGGCTTCTAAGTTAATCGGATCTTCCAGGAACAATGAAAACGAGGGTTACGTATTCTGAACGGCTACTACCAGTAGGAACTCGCCCGATCAACGTTATAGGTAATCTTAGTTATTTGACGATAACTGTATTCCACTATAAGTCTTTAAGATTAGGTAGTGGAGTTTTCCCTGTTCAAAGCTGGGCTCTCGCCCCCTGTATATATCGGGCGCCCGGGGCGGTGCCCACATAAAAGTGGGGTCATATGTGGAGATTCTTAAATGGGGAATGTTGTTCTCGAGGCCCACGTGACGTGTTTTCTCCTGTACTCAGACGAGTAGATTCCATGTCTAGCATACCCCCCTCTTATATCGATACTTGTCCTGAAGTATCTTCCTCTCACGGGACCATTCTTTATTAACCGAACCATTCTGTATTAACCGAACCATTCTCAGAACCATTCTATATCAACCGAACCATTCTGTATTAACCGAACCATTCTGTATTAACAGAACCATTCTGTATTAACAGAACCATTCTGTATTAACAGAACCATTCTGTATTAACCGAACCATTCTGTATTAACCGAACCATTCTATATCAACCGAACCATTCTGTATTAACCGAACCATTCTGTATTAACCGAACCATTTGGTATTAACCGAACCATTTGGTATTAACAGAACCATTTGGTATTTCACGGTTCGTCCTTCATATATCGGAAACTTCTCTGCAAGGTCAAACCTTCCATGGTAGCTTCTGCTGCATTCATAATAGCACCCACAGTGGTCCATATGTAGGACCTTAGGACCAAACACAACGATGTCATCATTGAAACCACTAAACTGTACATGTAATGCACTATACTTGACTGCTAGGAACGATCGTAGGATACGGAGATGTAGGGGAACTCTGTTGAGAGCTTCCATAAAGACCTGCATAGACTGGAACGCTTATCTTGTTTCTTCTTTAGTTATGCGACGTATATTAACTAGAATCTCTGACTTGTGGTCTGAAAAGATCCTCCTCTACCATGAGAGAGATCCCCTCTTTATATATCACGTCACCATAAAATCCGTTCTCCTGTACCGGACTTGTTAATCCCTTGTCTGATGCCAGACCCTTTGACTCCTGACACAAAGGCATGTTTTGTATTATCCGTCTGCACATATACATTTCTCGGAACCTTGGGACTTGTCCCTTCATCCAAATCCGCTGTACTGCAGGTGCAGCCGTCCTGCATTCACGGGTCAGGACTTCTCACATGTTCAACAAATGAACCTGTACGGGTTTTAACTGACTGTACTAACTGACTGTGCTAACTAACTGACTATACTAACTGACTTTACAACTAATTGACTATACTAACTAACTGACTCTACTGACTATAGTAACTGACTTTACAACTAACTGAATTTACTAACTGACTGACTATACTAACTGACTATACTAACTAACTGACTATGCTGACTGACTGACTATATTGACTGACTATACTAACTAACTGACTATGCTGACTATACTAAGTAACTGACTTTACAACGAACTGACTTTACATCTAATTGACTATACTAACTAACTGACTATACTAACTAACAGAATTTACTAACTAACTGACTATACTGACTAACTGACTATGCTGACTATACTAACTAACTGACTTTACAACGAACTGACTATACTAACTGACTATACTAACTGACTATACTAACTATACTAACTGACTATACTAACTAACTGACTATACTAACTGACTTTACAACTAATTGACTTTACAACTAACTGACTTTACAACTAACTGACTTTACAACTAACTCACTACACTAACTAACTGACAACTGACTGACTATATAATGTTGAGAGTTGTAATATACACTTCCGTAATCTGGAACAGTTATCACGTTACTTTCAAGAAGTCACGTAAGTGTGGGACTCCAGTGATTATCCTAAACGACTTATATTCGATCTGGATCTAATATTATATTAAGAGATTCTTGTATCTTAACACCGTTGTTTCGATAATCTCTTATAAGGATATTCTCGTCCATTCTTATACGCTGAAGCTTTTCTCCCTCTTCAGTCTCTTACTGACATTGTCTGTTCCAAGCCAATGCCTAGACATTAGACGAGAGCTAGACGAGAGCTAGACGAGAGTTTAGACGAGCACTCCGAGAGGTTTCCCCTCTCTTCAACAATACTCTTTATTGTTTCATCTGTATACAGTCACATGAACATGCAGTACACCTGCGTGTACTGATGCCTCAAGTTCAACATATAAATCACATGAACGACTTGTGGAACATAAATCATGGCTACAATATCTACATTGTATACTGGCACTTATAGGATTGTACCACTGACCTTTCTAATACCAATACCAGGACTGACTAATACTACTAGTGTTAGTAGTAAAAATAACCATCACACTGGTACTGGTACTGGGAATGACACTGGTACAGAACTAGCCAGTTATAGTGGGCAATTCCTATGTGTTAGTATAGAGTAGGGACAGGTCAGTTATAAGATATGTTTTGATGGAAGAGAAGTCTTTGGGGGCTCTGCGAGATGTCCGGAGTAGGTATTCTTGATGCGTCTTATGCAACACTAGTCTTTGGAAACGCTTGTTAGGAAGGTTAGCAGCTGCCTTGATTTCTAGCCTTGATCTCTACCAGAGTGTCCTGCATAGTGGAAGTTCTCTCTGATTCTCTGGTACTCTTTGTTCAATGCGTCTAGCACTTATTTCGTTTGAGATGATTGCTGGCCGGGTAGTCATGATCAGTAATCAGCAAGCTTTGAACTTGGGGCTGTATCCAAACCGAAGTGTAGGTCATGGATGTTTTTCACCATGAGTCTGTTCTTGTCTCTTCTTGTCTGTTAGCGAAGAATGTTATCTCTCCATTGCGAATGCTGATATATCCTAACCGGAGCATAGGTTGCAGTTTATGGCACCTTGACTCTACTCACTAAGATCAGAGTAAGAGTGCATTGACATTGTGTTTCATGCATCGGCTCATTGGCTGTGTGCTTCTGGTCACACCTTAGGCATTTCCAACTTTTTTGTTCATGGAAGAAGCGCACCGGGCCAAACTTCTGGGACGTGTCGTTTTGAAAACTTTCTCGTAGTTCTTCATTGAATAGGCTGCCATATTGTTACGCGCATCAAAGGGATCAAATTCTAGGCAATTGCTAACCGCGTGTCCCGCCTTGAAACAATTCTCGCATAAGCCCAAATCCCGCATTCTAGTTAGGGCTAATTCGGCCCAAGCAAGCAATGTTTCATACATCTCTTTGTTAGATAAATCCTGTTCATCGTTGCTTTTGCTCTTTGATTGGATTGCATTGACGACAGGTACGGCTTCACAGTTGGGCTCGATGTTTATAAAATCTCTAGCCCCCTCTCTACCCTTTATCATTTTCTGTATCATGTCGTACACCTCTTTCAGCACAGGAAAGTGGGAAGCCGATCTGGGTCCCCAATTCAGACCCGCCATACAAGGAGATACCTCCCTGGAGAATCGGGACATGATCTCCGTAATATTCCCCTCCTTAACATCAATTTTGGAATGTTCTAACCAAATTTGGATCTGTGAATTCGCCTCTTTGGGGAATAAAGCACCGAGGCTCTCCAATTCGGACTCCAGACTCCGATCATATACTCTTTGGATCTTTTGAACCTGTTCAAAGATGATGTGCAAACCATCCACCGAGGTTCCTCTCCATGCCAAACATAAATACATTAAAGCAGTACGATTGTGAGCTTCTTCGGTAAAGTAATCGACCACCGACTCGTCTGCCTTTTCCAAAATAACACATAGCGCATGGTGAAGGTCACTTGAGTGCTTAAACTTTCCTTCAAGACATTTTAACCTCAATATAAGGTCATCAGCCATTTGCATTGCTCCATCCACCACAAAATTCCGATACCTTACTAGATCCGGGAACTGATCCTTGAACATAGTGGTATCTTCCATATCCGACAAGACAAACATCTTGAGATAAATGTCTGTCTCAAGTTGGCGAATGATTGAATTTCTGATGTTTACGAAGTCCCGTGGCTTAATCTCTTTCTTGCTAGGGATGCCTTCTGTTAGCATCAGAAACGTAGTCGTGGAGATCGTGTTAATGTACTTGTAAGGGGGCAGCGTATCGAACGCAATCTTTTGGTCCGCAGTTGCTTCAGTGTTGGCTAAAGCGCGGTTGATTTCCTCGATTACTCTGCGGTCCATTTTGTTTCTGCTTGTGTTGATTTGATCTTAATCTCTTAACAAGTATGTTGGAAGATATTTTTATATAGCCCCAGGTGTGTTGTATTTTTCAACCGTCGTTTCAATGCGAGCGTTCTGCAGATAGTATGCCGATACTGCATACACTATGTCGATACTGCCGATACAATGCATATACTGCAGATATTGTTAATATACTGCAGATACTATGTAATATACTGCAGATACTATGTGATATACTAGAGGTAGTACCAATATACAGTATTTTTCAAAACAATTTAAACCACACCAGCAAATTTGAACAAACCAAGAATTCAAAAAGTTTCGTAACCCCTCCCAAGTCTTTGTATACAGGATATCAAATAAACCAGTTCAGTTCGGTCCGTTTTGACCCTTGATTGGTACTGCAAAACTCCCAAATGTAGTGCATATAAGGCAATTCTCCAGATTTAAAATTCAGAATAAATTTTGATATGAGTTTGTGTGAAATATTACGCCTTTTGGGTTGAAAGACTGTGCGGAGGCGTACGAAACTTTTTTGAATTATTGATTGTTTAATTTTGCAAGTGTAGTTTGAATTGTTTTGCCGCGCTGGTTAGAATCGTTTTGAAAAGTAATGTAAGAATATACTGCACATAGTTTGCAAATACTGTATATAGTAAATAGATACTGTATATAGTATATAGATACTGTACATAGTTTGCAAATACTGCACGTAGTTTGCAAATACTGTATATAGTATGCAAATACTGCACATACCAGCCGGCGAGTGTTTCAGAAAAGTTCCTCCTTGAATCCTGGTATTAACGATACTTTATTTAATACTAATACAAAACTTAACACTAATAAAATAATCCATGTAATAAATTCAGTATCCATTTTTCGAACTATAAGTTCTTCGACTACCGGTTTTATTGACTGTAGCACTTGTAAAAGTAGATCATACCAATAAGCTTAAAAATGATGAAAACATCAGCTCGCTTAGATCCCCCTGTAGGTAAGTGCTCTACCAATTTAGGTATTTTGGGCGCGACCAAGGACACATATACTTTACCAGATGCCCTGAGCAAGCCACTGCTCTTGTGGGAGACGAGGGTCGCCCCCTACCCAACGACAGAGAAGATATCACCTATGGGATAGAGCTTCAAGGCAACAAGTTCATCGCATCAATCGACACTGGCGCCAACATCAACACGATTCATTCGCGTGTCGTGGTTGAGGCTGGACTTCAAACCACAGACACGCCGCCACTTTTGATCCACGGGTTTGGAAATGGCAAGATGAAGGTTGATAAAGTCGTCCATATTCCATTTCGGATCAACCCGCCGATGATTTTCACTGCAAAATTTGTTGTTGCCGAGGCACCATATGACTTTCTCTTTGGAGTCAAACTCACTAGACAAATTGGTAATTATATTGGGGCGGAAAGGATATCCTTTAGGACTGATGCAAACACCAATTTGATAGACCAGAGCAAAGCAATTCGGGACGCTGAACCCGTCGGTCCAGTCTAGATTACTGAGGAAAGTTCGCAGTCAAACACGGCTCCCCAGTTCATACAGGATGAATTTGCTGACATCGTTACTTATGAGAAACCGACTCAACCGACACAGAACTCCATCGTTACTCATTGGATCCACTTTTATCCTCCAGGTACTACCCCCCATCAAACAGGTTCCGTACTGCATGGCGCAACACTGTCTAATTTTAGCAATGGCCACCTCAAGACGCTGCGGTCCAATCTACTACGATGTTGGGACGGTGTTCATGGCTATTGTTCCTCCACTTTGGGCTATCAATTGACGAAGACGCTCCTCTTTCTCAAAGAATGCATTATTTCTCTCTTCATCAGAATCATCCTCTGAGTCATTCACGAACTCTGCTGATTTATGGATTTAAGGCATTGGTGACCCTCCGTCTTCGTCATCAGAATGTGGAAGAGCACGACGTCTGCTTCGTTTCAGCACTGGCCGCTCTTGCTCGTCCTCATTCTCGTCCTCACTAAGTGCCCGGGCTCTTTTGCGCCTACGTGTAGGTCTATCAGGTTGGTTTTCAGAGTCTGGCACGAACTCATCATCGAAATCATCATTTGTAGTAGAAATGGATTCGTCATACTCTTTTCTCTTGGTCAAAACTACCGAGTGCATGAATTTCGATTGACTCATCTCAAGTCTCTCTTTCTCGAGCTCGTTGATCGGGCGTCCCGCATTCTCCAGTCAGTCATTCTCCAGTCAGTCATTGTCCACTAGTAGATCAGTGTTTATGAAGCCTAGTGAGATTACCGAAAAAAAGGAGTCTACCAAAAATGGTGAGTCTACAAAAACTAGTCATTCAAAGGTGTCTATAACTGTCGTGCTAAGCCTCGCGCACCCTCTCTAAAGTATTTGCGTACGTCAAATTCCACCTTTGGGGAACCATGAACGAACTAGTGTCAGTTTGGTATAAATGAATCAACGAAAATAACACCTCCTCCATTTCTATGTTTTTCGGGTATCAAGTATTGTTCTAGGTCCTCATAATATATCTCTACTTCTACTCTTCCACCCGCTTAATTCTAGTATGTATTTTCTATTTTAGAATTACCAGATTACTTATTGAGACTAAGAATTGAAAAGACTGATTTTGACTGATTTTCACTGATTTTCACTGACTTTCACTGACTGACTGACTTTCACTGACTTTATGTCCAACAACCAATCTTTTGGTGTACTTTTAATGGCCATTTATGTGACATAGTATCAAATAAATTATCAATTTTTATAATATATATAAACGAAATTCGATTTTGTTTTGATTTTCTGGATAAATGATCATAAATGCTAGAAATAGCTTGGTGTGACTTCTACCAGGTCTAAACCCAAAAGACAATTATCACCAATAACGTCTAAAGGCTCTATAATATTATTTAAAAATACTTGAACAGTTTCAGTTCTATAATTTAAAGTTGTAGGATAAATTAAATCTATACCTGCCTCCTGATCTACTAGTCTTTTTTCCGAATTTATGAAACCCTTTCTGGGTATTCTAAATCTGTATTGTAAAATCAACTGAACTGTACTCCTTGGCTTTAAAAAGTCCAAACACAGACCCACGTCATTCTATGACCTGTCCATCCCAAATATCAACATTGTGTCGGTGGTGTTGGAGAATTACATGACCAAGTACTCGTACTCTCTCATACTGAGCGAGACCTCGATACAAGAGCGCAACGCGATCATCAAGAGCTCGTTGGCTATCTTTTCAAACGTATTCAGCGATTGCATTGCCTGCATCATGTTTGCTACCATGGTGTTTGTGCCAACGGTGCTTGGCGTGTTGGTGTGAGCAACACATGTCTTATGATTCTACAGACTCAAAACGAATAAATTGCATCTATGCTGCGCGTAATATGTAGTGTGTAGTGTGTAGTGTCCCTCTTCACGAAGACATGCGGAGTTAAGTATTCTACATGATCTGGTTCTACATATAGGAGCGTACTCAACTCTCCAATGACCTTTTGAAGAAACCGAAACGAACAGGTGCGTTGTGCTGCATCTATATCTACATGTATCTATATCTATATGTATCTATATCTATATGTATCTATATGTATCTATATCTATATGTATCTATATCTATATGTATCTATATCTATATGTATCTATATCTATATGTATCTATATCTAAAACAATCATGGTGTGTTCATCGCTAAAAAGACTCAACGAATACTTTATCAAAAAGGTATAGACAATGTAAATAGTTTATTTGTATATAATGTGAACCATTGGCTCAATTTTGTACTGGAGAAGAAAAGGATTAACGGTTGCGTCCTCTGAAGTTTTTCTCTTGGGGAATGGGGTGGAGTAATAAGGTCCTGCAGCTCGTTTCTCTCTCTCCTCTAGTTGTTGTTTCTTGCGGAATTTGGCCTCTATTCTCAACTGGATTGGAGTCTTGTGACTTTGAACAGTTTCCTCTTCGTCTCCTGCTTCCGCGTAGTACTCACGTTCTTGCTCTTTCACCAATGCTTTCCAGTCGAACTTTTTACACACGAAAAGCTCCATGGTCCAGTTCTTCAAACGAGTCTTCCGTAAATACTATCCTTTACTTGATTAACTTTTGGTAGCAGTCAGTATCTGGCTTATGCTGCTGACATGGTCTAAGTAAACAAGAGCGACTGCGACCACTACCACTACTACTTTTACCACTGCCTCTACTACTTTCATCACACTACTTTCATCACACTACTTTCATCACACTATGTATCTATAGTATCGAGAACTAGGACGTTTAGTCCATTACTCACTACTACACTACACTCATAGGACTGACGGGTATAGTGCGCAGTATTATACGTTACTGAACTACAGTGATAGTAGTAGTAGCAGTAGTTATAGTAAGCAGCATTGGTATATAAATGTCAGATTTTTTTTCAGAAAACTTGAAGTACTATGACCCCATCTGTAATACGCTCTGGTCCTGTACAAAGTAGTGTTTATAATACTATGATATTACACTAGAGATCCACTATAGACAGGGCATAAAGGTATTATGCTCCTCTATCATTGTACCAGGTACCACTTTGGATTGAAAAGTTTCCACTTGCACCTAGCAACGACCGGTTGACTAGGCCACCCAGTTGCTCAAGTAGCACGATGCCCTCTGCTAAACATCAACGAATAAAGATAATTAAGTACCTGAACTCACAAGAATCTAACAGTGTTCTGGTTTGTCTATGCCAGTGTTCATAGTACTGTCTATACCAGTGGTATCCAAAAACCTTAACACCACAAAAACGTTCCAGGAGAATTGCACAGGTCCCATAGAAATCACTTGAAGTAAATTTACAATTCGCAGAACTACTGGGAGTCCCGGTCAGGGCACTCAAGACGTTATCCATGTTGAGAGAGTATGAGGGCCTCGTGAGGAAATCACGCTCGTGGGAGTCCTTGATACTGTCCCTAGCTGACTCCAACGAGCTCGGTGTATTTGACATTATCTTGCTGTAACTATATGAAAATTGTACACACAAAAATTGTGGATATACAAAAATTGTACACACAAAAGTTGTAGATACAAAAATTGTACACACAAAAGTTGTAGATACAAAAATTGTACACACAAAAATTGTAGACACAAAAATTGTACCCACAAAAATTGTACACACAAAAATTATAGATATACAAAAATTGTACACACAAAAATTATAGATATACAAAAATTGTACCCACAAAAGTTTTAGATACAAAAATTGTACCCACAAAAATTGTAGATACAAAAATTGTACACACAAAAATTATAGATATACAGAAATTGTACACACAAAAATTATAGATATACAAAAATTGTACACACAAAAGTTGTAGATACAAAAATTGTACCCACAAAAATTGTAGATACAAAAATTGTACACCCAAAAATTACACACACAAAAATTGTACACCCAACAATTACACACACAAAACCTAAAAAGTTGTATGCCGACTGAAAACGTGGATTAGGTGCAAATCAGAAAGTAAGCATACCGCATAGTGAGCGTACCGGATTTCGCAGCCATTCTGTGACCAACTGCGAACTATATAAACCCAGGCTCTCCCCCCCTCCCTTCCAATTCCCCACCACCACTCCACACAAAAAAAAAAACCAAAACAATCGAAAAAAGAATCAAAAAAAGAATCAAAAAAAGAATAAAAAAACAAACAAAAGACCTGGAACTCTTCATCTAAAATGCATCTCCTCTTTCTATTCCTCCTCTTACTAATTCTTCCTGGATTTACTGGACTCGGGATCACAATCTCGCTTCTCATAGCCTTCCTAGACCCAGGAAACTCCTCTCACAATAAAGAAGTGAAGGAGAACATAGAGAATGAAGAAAGAAAGAAGCAGAAAAAGAGAACGAAGAAGAGGCAGAAACACAGTTTCTTACTGACTACTCCGAAACAGACTCGTGGCCAAAAGGGACTAACATTTCATGGATGTTTACAGGCTCCACGGCACTTTGGGTCACAGAAAGTAGGAAAGGCAAGATAGATATACTTGTAGTATATCTCTTGCATCCAGGAGTCTTCATATAAAATATGAACCCTGAAAGACATAAACACTCGGACTCTTTGAGACGATTGATAAATAGCTAATAAAAAAAATTGCAGAGATTCACTAGAAAACGGCACTACCCCAAACAGTCACGCAATTGGCCCATATATTGAGTGGCCAGAAAGACTTAGAGCAACAACGATAAAGGCGATACAGGAGTGGAGTTGATTAGTGAATGAGTGGAAAGTAGTACTAAAGTGAATAGTGAATGAATGGAAAGTACCAAAGTGAATTAGTGAATTAGTGAATGAATGGAAAGTACCAAAGTGAATTAGTGAATGGATGAAAAAAATACAGCTGCTACTGGTTCTGGTGTGGGAGTGATTGAGAGCTTTGAAGTGTTGATCTTCCAGTTCACCAAAAAGAACGGCACCAACTTCAAAACCCTTGCCAGAGACGATAATGTACAGTACTTGGCCTTGTAGAGAAGATAACGCCAGATCCGTAACGACGGTTGCGGCACCAGGAGGACCTGTGATTAACCAGGGAGTGCTATCCAGTGGATGACTCATACTATAAGATATTGACCTCATAGTCTCATCAAGATATGTAAACACTCTAGGGGAAGTGTTTAGTTCAGGGGAAGTGTTTCAGGAGTAGGAGACGGAGAATTGTCAGTGCTCATTGAAATATTATCAATACGAGATCTTTTGGTGGGTCTGGTTCTTGGAGGCATCTTGGTATTCCTCCGGGCAGTTGATATTCGATTTTCGATACTTACAATAAATGGGGGCGAAGTCCTCTTTATATATTTGGAGATTCTTTCTTCATTACGGCATTCATTGTAACCACAATTGATTGCCACAGGAAAACAGATGGCAGTCAACCAGCAATCCGTGGTTATCAGAGTGCGCTCTTTTCATTGCTGGTTTTCAACAGGCCTTGGGCTTGTCGCTTTTTGTTTTGTCCGTACGTGTTGTTGACCTTGACATTGTTTGTGTTGTTCCTGACGTTCCATGTGTTTTCATATGCCAGAAACACCTTGTTGCCTCACTTTGGCATTCCCAACTCCCACAACTTGAGCGTGCAGATCGAGAACTTTGTCACCACCAACACCAACAAGTCCATTGGCTTGGCTGGTTTATTGGAGGTCTAGACCTTGGTGGTGTTGTTCTTCAGGCTGATCACTTTTAGAGCTAATTCCTTGGTTCCCTTCGTGTCGTTTGTTTTACTCATCATCTTGACATTCCAAAAGTCTGCTTACTAGAAATGCCATTAAGTCCGTGGAGGTCAGGGTTGATGAGCTGGTCAACCACATTGGTGAGCCTGCAGTCAAGAACGCTTGGGGGACATTCAAGGGCCTTGTTTCCAAGCTCTGCTCCTCAGGCCGAGGTCCAAGAGAAGAATCAATTGTGACCGAGGAAGAATTTATCAGAATAGTGAATTAGGGAATGAATGGAAAGTACTACTAAAGTGAATGAATGAAAAAGTACCAAAGTGAATTAGTGAATGAGTGAAAAAGTACCAAAGTGATTTAGTGAATGACTAGGAAAGGTGCTGGTAGTGCATGCTTTTGTCTGGAGGAAGGTGTTGAGATTGATGGGTAACCCATATCCCAGTAGAAAGCTGGGGGAAAAAGATTCCTGAATATACTTTCGAGAGTTCAGGCAATTTGAGTTGATGCAACAGTTCCCCAAATGGACTAATGGTGACAGGAGTACTGTCCGGTTAATGTAATACATCACTACTATACTATCTCAAACTAAACAGATTACTATCTAATAGCATATCATAGAGCTGCCAGTACAGATGAGCTGCTCGCACGAGTGCCCGGTGCACAGGACTTGACGTGTGAATCTAAAGACTTGAGTGTGGATTTCTACGGAATCAATATGTTTGAGTGGTGTGGGTTCTCGTTGTATGAAACTTCGGGCTACCGGGAGAGAACACACGAGTTTTCACAACTTCCGGTGCCGGTGTTTTTCAATGAGTTTGGCTGCAACGCAGACCAACCCCGGCCGTTTACGGAAATTGACCTGATATATGGTCCCACCATGACGCAAGTATGGTCTGGTGGTGTGGTGTATGAGCTCTGCCAGCATGACGCAAGTATGGTCTGGTGGTGTGGTGTATGAGCTCTTCCAGCATGAGAACAACTATGGACTCATTGAGGAAACGGCCCATGGCAAAGTCGTCAAGCTTAGTGATTTTAATATCGTCAAGTTGCGTCTTCTTGAGGCCGTTCCTGTGGGCACTGCTAAAGGGGAGCTGGCTCTCCAGCTTCCTGCTTCCGAATGCCCTGTAGTGTCTGATGTTTGGAATCTGCTGCTGTTTCTTCCATGCACCCCAGAACAAGTTTGAGTGTATCCAAGCAACACTTCTATGCGTGATCACGCCCTACTTACGAGTGGACGAGAACAAGTTGATCTCGGATGTGTGTTCCAAAACCGACTGCCTGGACATCCTAGCCGATGGTTTTCGTGGTGTATACGGCACCTTTTCCGGGTGCAGTGTTCGCCAGAGAGCATCGTATGCCTTGAACAAGTACTGGGAGGATAACCTGAAGAAACCGAACATACTCTACTATGATATACTATGATACCACACTATACTACATACTTTGCTAATTACTTTTCTAATAGCTATACTATTAATTACGCTGGGTATTATACTGTACCTACAGTGTACTCTGTGATACTTACTTTAGCACTACTCACTATGGCTCAGCACTGCTCACTATGGCTTCAGCACTACTCACTATGGCTCAGCACTACTATGCTTTTTCTTGCATATTAAGACTACCATGTAATAGCTTGTCATAGAGCTATATTCACTAACCCACTACTACACTACTACTGTACCTAGAACACCATGCTGGTTAAAACTACTATACTCTACTATACTGTGAGATATTACTATACCAACTACAATTGATTCTTGACTTTCGTTCTTATATTCTGGTATCGATAACCACCAGCAAATAAATTCAAGTACCAAAACCAAGCATAAATACCCCTCACCAAATATCCCAACACTTATACTTAGACACATCTTAAAATTCCAGTCATGGTGCTTAGGATTTTGAGAGGCTCTGTGGTGCTTAGAGCTTTACGCACGCACTTAGAGTGCACTTTTGCACGCACATGAAAGTTGTTAAGACAAGCACTGTTTTAGCCTGAAAAGTTGGAGCTATTAAAAGATCAACTCGGCCACTAATTCCTTTTCCAAAGTTATAATAGCATCACAAATTTGTTTAAGGTTGTGAGTGTCATAGGCGACAACCTTGCGTGATCAACATTGCAAACTCTTGAATCGAATCATGATCTGGGGGTATATCACCACGTGAAGATACATGCAAAGGAAAACCCTAAAGAAATTGATCATCCAATAGTGACGCATGGTATAGTGTCCATATGATACTTTATTCGGAGTCAGCTAGTCCATAATGTTGTCTCTTTTGATAGCTATCTCCTAGTGTTATTCAGGGTTTTTTTTTTGGAATGTTTGGTATGTTTGGTATGGTATGTATCAGTGTGTACAATCCTGCATTCAATAATAGTGTGCTAGTGGATTCACACAAATATTGCTTTTTTTCGCTGAATCCGAGTTGGGGTGGATCTTTTGCCTGACATATTCCTCATATCTTCGTTGACTGAAGTTGTCATGCGGAAGGGACAAGCTTTTGGGCTGTGGGCTTTATGCAACTGCCGTTTCAACCAACTGTAATGAATTTATTTGACAAGAAAACCTGGAAATTGAGCTTGATAAAGTAAATGGTAAGCTGTTTTGGGAATCTATGAGAGTATGCTAAATCAGAGGAGCATATCGTGGACGGAAAATGAAATCAAAAGGGAATTTAGCTCCGATAGTACGTATCTATGGTTTGTGGGGCTGCCAAAACCACGACGCTAAGTATTTTGTAGCATGCACAATGTGGTGTTTAGGAGAAGGTAAAAGGTAATAACCATTAGCCCAAGAAGATCCAAACGTTATCACTGTGATCTCAGAGACACGAATGTTATCACTGTGATCTCAGAGACACAAACGTTATCACATAAATAATCTCAAAAACATATTGCTGTTGGGTTTTTTGAGTAACGGCACTCGAAACAGACCCTTGAATCCCTCATTAAATATTAATTAGACTATTCGTCTAATAAACGCTAATAAATTCGTCTAGATCTAATCTTGCGCTATTTTTAAAATGATAGTCATTGCATTTTGCTAGCATGCAGATCATAAACTACCGGTTTTAACCAGTCCACTCAAAACGGCCTCACGAATAGTATGCAAAAAAATAGCTAGTAAAGTTCCTTTGGTTATGTCAGCCAAGATCTCGTTATACGAATTGAAGCATTTGTTAACGTTCAGTACTTTTTCTTCAACCAAGTTGGCAGTGTTGAGTTAGATTTTAGGTTGGGGGACCCTCAGGATAGTGAAGCCAAGCTCCTACTTACCATCTTCAATTTTTCTTTAATTCTAAGCTAATTACCAATCCTATGAAGGATTGCAAGGGTTATTGTCTTCGAGGGTTCGTATTGTATATTCAGAAACTCCTTCTGACTTTCTCGAAAACATTGTGGTGGCGAGCACTTAAACATCCCTGAAATGTTTGTGCCCCTTTACCCACCTGTCTGTTTCCGGAAGGTTCCCTTTTCTTCAAAACACTTAGAAGTTTCTTCTTTTCTTTTTTCTCTTTCTCTTTTTTTCTTTCTCCACGTGGTCCAAGACTAAGTTTCTTTGCTAGTTCTTGGTGGAGGGAGGCCCTGGACCTGGGGAGTCAATGAGAAGTGAGATTGTGAGTCGAAGTCTAGCCACTATGAATATCAGAGATAGTAGAGCTAGTGATTTCATGTTAAGGTGGATTCTCTTGTTTTTGGGGTTATCCTTCCAAGCTTCAGTTAAGTTCAGTTAAAGTTTTGGATGAATTTTGTTAAAGTTTTGGATGAATTTTGTTAAAGTTTTGGATGAATTTTGTTAACGTTTTGGATGAATTTTGTTAAAGTTTCGGTTGAAGTTTCGTTTAAAGTTTCGATTCAAGTGTCAGTTCTGAAGTGTCAGTTTTCAGTTTCTTCTGAAGTGTCAGTTTTCAGTTTCTGTTACTGTGGGTTTCTAATTTGAGTCTCTTTCAGTTTCTTTGAGTTTCTTTGAGGTTCGGTCCTTGGTTTTGTGTATAAAAAGTGGTGGTGGGAATGAGAGGGGGGAACCTTGGTTTATACTGTTCGCAGTTTGCCACAATGGCTGCGAAAAAAGGTATGCTCACTTTTGGGTCGGGCACATAACATTTGCGGTCGACACATACTAAAGTTATAGATTCGTGGTATGGACAATTTCGATGTCGATTCATACTGCACAAAGCCATTACTTAGTCTTTTAGGAAATTCGGGATATCCAGCAATTCCTGCAGGTACTGCGTATGCTACCCCGATTCCAGTTTGGGCCACCAGACCCAGCCTAGGTCCGCATCTCAATCACTAATATAGTACCACGCAAAGTTGGACCCAAAAAGTTGGACCCAAAAAGTAGGACCCAAAAAGTAGGACCCAAAAACTAGAACCCAAAAAGTTGGACCCAAAAACTAGGACCCAAAAACTAGGACCCAAAAACTAGGACCCAAAAAAAGGTAGGTTGTTTCTAACATATGTAAATTTTGATTATTTTTGTGTTACATTACATCGTAATGGGCACTAGTAATTTGGTTAAAGATAATCAGGGCTGGATTTAAACCATACAGGAGTTTGGTGGGTTTTGAGCCACACACTTTGCTCCAGAACCTTAACCTTTTAAGGAGAGTTTAGTTTATTCTCAGTAAGTTTCATTTCAAGAACTCAGGATATGGTCTATGTACCATGATTTACCATGATGTACTACAATTTACTGTGATTTACTGTGATATACTGTGATATACTATGATTTACTGTGATATACTGTGATATTCTATGATTTACTGTGATTTACTATGATGTACTACAATATACCATGATGTACTATGATTTACTGTGATATACTATGACTTACTATGATGTACTACAATATACCATGATGTACTACAATATACCATGATGTACTACAATATACCATGATAATATACCATTATGTACTATGTGATTGAACCGCCATGGGTAGATGCACTACCTATCGATATTTTCGGGCCTACGAAAGTAGCCTCCGAGACTGACTCTTCGTTTCTCTTGTTGGTCGTTTCTTTTGTTTCCGAATGCACGATCACTTTTGACCAATTAGTCATCTCATATCATGGGCTCATCTCATCGCCTGTTTTTATTCGATTCTTATTTAAATAGCTCCGACTCCCCTTTTCGGGGGAATCATCAACGAATATAGATAACTTAGTACTGAACGGTACAACAAGAATCTAACACTATGATTTACTGTGATATTCTATGATTTACTGTGATATTCTATGATTTACTGTGATATACTGTGATTTACTGTGATTTACTGTGATTTACTATGATTTACTGTGATTTACTGTGATATACTATGATTTCTGTGATATAATATGTACTGTTAGATCTACCATATGTAGTGTCCTACCTATTGAAGCATTTTAAGCCCTTCAGTCTAATGCTAATAATGGCCATATCAAGACACTAACGACCAACATCGCATAATGTTGGGACGGCATTCAGTGCTATTTTCCTCGTACAATCGCACGCCCTTTTCTCTAGAAGTATTTAAGTACCTCAGATTCCTCCCTTGGGGGAATTTTTGGCGAATAAACATAGTAAACAGAATACCTGACGAAACAGGAATCTAGCAATGAGTATGTAGAGCAATACGGAGCAGTATAAAATACAGAGTACAGAGTACAGAGTACAGAGTACAGAGTACAGAGTACAGATCGGCCTGAGCACCAATGCCCACGCGGTCACCCAACTTCAAGCCCTTCTTGGCGTTGGGGCCGATCTTGACGATTTTACCCACAATCGCATGGCCCACAGCCACACGCGCATAGGGCCGGCCCCAGTTGCCACTAGCTGCGTGGATATCCGATCCGCACACTCCACATGCCTGGATCTCCAAATCCACGTCATAGTCGCGGAATTCTTGAGGCTTGTACTCAAATCTCTTGGGGTTTAACCAGTCGTCGTAGTCCAACACTCCAATGGCTTCGATTGCTTCTGGGTACATTTTTTTTTTGTCGGGGGGAAGGGTAGTCTAAATTTCTAAGTGGAAAGTTAAACTTGAGGACACAAGGTTTAAAGTTGAGGTTGGGATTGTATTTTCGTGTCAGCTATGACTGAGACAAGATTCGAGGGAGTTGAGGGAAATTAAGCTGAGGTAACATCCCTTTATATACCTTTACCAGAGTAGACTAGTATAGTGCTCAATGAGTAAATAGAGTTTATAATAAATTCAAACGTGTATCCTTAAAGATGCATAAAAGGTTGTCAGTTCCACAGTTCCACAGTTCCATCTGTTTCTGTCCGCTGATTTATATCAGTCTTCGTTCACACTCAGTGTCATACTAAGACATCTTCAATTCAACCTCCACACTATTTTATACTTATGTTAGCGTTGTGGCTAAAAATGTGTAGCGTATTAAATTTCAGTCGATGACTTTGTAGTCGATGACTTCGTAGTATAGTATAGTGTGTCGTAATTACTACAGGTGTTCTGAGGTTATGAGCCCTTGCCTCGCAGGCCTACGTAGCTCTACATTCGTTGGGCCAGAGTCACTAGAGACAGTAATTCTGAGAATTACAATTGAGATAATTGGGCATACATTACTTAACTTGTATGTTCATCCACCAAATCGGAAAGGGAGAATAATAGTACATTATATATGAATGCCTGCATATAACACCGCCCGGGCCGTAATCAGGTCCCAGGCACTTAAATTTCCGACCGACTAGTCAACCAAGATTGCTTAGTAAAGCACGAACAATGCAGCCAATCTCTGTTTCATTCATGTTTCATACATGTTCCAGTAGATTCTCGGTGGAATCTTAGTACGGCTTATCAGGTCTAGACGTTTCACAGACGTTTCACAAACGTTTCATAGTGGTTACATAGTGGTTTCAGAGTCATAATAGAGTCTTTCCACGGTTTTTAAACTTTGTTTAAGCTCATAGCAAAATCATAGTGATCAAATGAAAGATTTAATCTTAGGCTGTTCACTTTTCATACCGGTTTCATATTTTTTATATCCGTTTCACAACCGTTTCATACCCGTTTCATACCGGTTTCATACCCGTTTCATAGTGGTATCACCCATTAAAAAGGTTCACATCTAATTTTACCTCTTTGGTTGCTTATTGTCCCGGTTTCTCTTTGTTCCCTACTCTCCCCACACCCCATACTCTCACTACTACCACACATTAATCAATTATATTAGCAAATCATAGTAAATAAATAATAGCAACATGGGGCCCGAACGACGAACGACGAGTGAACTGCGAGCAACCCACGGACGGCTCATACCAGTATGAAAATGATAATCTTATCGTGTACCTGCATACAGCGCCTCATGCTACAGGTGCAGGAGTTCTGGGCTTACTCAACCTGGGCCCAATAATCTTGGGGAACTTTTCCGGGTGCATTTCATTGGCTTTACGAGAAAAAGCCATCAACGTCACAACAACCTGGTATGGGTCTTTTCCCTCGAACAAATCGATGGTCTGGAATATCTCGTCGTGCGCAATGCCTATCTTATCGCACAACTGTAGGAAGAACATGACATTTTCCATCTGCTTAAAAGGCATGGCGGTCTTTTTGGCTTTCTTGGTGGGGGAGCCTTCGACCTCCAACAAGTCGCCCAAGCGGCAAAGCAACAAGCCGTCTTTCAAGATTTGGACCATGCTGAGGTTGCGGTAAGACGATCTTTCCGCTTCCGGCAACGAGAGCGTGTCGTATAGCCAGTTTAAGGCTTCGGTCTCTGAGTTCTTGAACTTGGCATCACGTGACTTGCGGAGGTCCTGGTCCATGGTGGTGTGGAAACTTGGGGGCATGGCTGAAAGAAGTTAAGGAGGGGATAAAACGGGGGGAGTTGAAGATCAAAGGGGCACGGGGCCCTTTATAGGCGGTACGTGGCAGAATACCGTTTGCATGCTATGCGCGGCATGTCATGCGCAATGTAGGGGGCGCCGAGTAGATATGCCTGGTTTTGCGCGAGACGTGCACCTAGAGTACGTGCGCCGAGAGATTGTTCTATGCGCGCTAAAGCCGCGTTTAAGCATTAAACCTTCCTAATTCCACACTACTCCAAACCAGCTGTTCTGTTTAGTAGTATTGACAAGTCATGACTATGTACTTGACTTAGTTGTGCAACTTCTTCTCGTACGAGTGCAAGCCGCTGATTCCACCCTCCAATTGGGCAGAAGCGGTTCTGAACTCAAACCGCACGTTTCCACTGAGCACCTTCTCCCTGAATTCGTCAATCGATTGCACACCAATGTCCTGCAACGAGTGCTGCAAACCGCTGTACAAGTATGGGATGAACTTGGTGATCGAACCCTTGTCCACCACAGATCCCGACACTCCTTGTGCAACCAACACATTGTCTCCCTCAGAGAAGTATCTGGAAGTAGACGCATTGGCATTGGTAGCAGTCTGTTGCATGGCATCAATGGACCCCATACCTCTATAGCTCTTCAATCTCTTTCCGTCACGGTAGAAGTAGTCTCCTGGAGTCTCTGACGTACCGGCCAACAAACCTCCCATCATCACCGTGGATGCACCCAAAGCAATGGCCTTGGTGATGTGTCCAATGTTGCTGATACCTCCATCGGCCATACATGGAACGCCAAACTGAGCAGCAAACTCGCACACATTGTAAACGGCCGTTCCTTGCGGTCTGCCACAGGCCATGACCTCTTGCGTGATACAGATGGAACCGGAACCCATACCGATTCTCAATCCATCGGCACCAGCTTCAATCAACAAAGCAGCCTGTTCCCGGGTCACGACGTTACCTGCAATGACTTGCAAATCAGGGTACTTTTCCTTGATCCATTTGAGCATGTCGATTTGGAACGTTGACGAGCCGTTGGACGAGTCAATAACCACCACGTCCAATCCTGCAGCCACCAACTTGTCCAACCGTTCTCTGTCTGCAGGAAGCGTACCAATGGCAGCTCCACACAACAATTGCTTAGAGGCAAACGACTTGGAGGCGTCTGGGTAGCTCTGGTTCTTTTGCAAGTCAGTCAAAGAAATCATCGATACCAAGTTTCCGTTGGAGTCAACAATAGGCAACTTTCCCTTTTTGGAAGAACGCAAAAGAGCGTTTCCCTCGGCCAAGGTGATACCCTGTTTACCAGTCACAACATCCTTGGTCATGACCTTCTCCACGGTATCGGAATCGTCTTCGTGGAACTGGACGTCACGTGATGTGACAATACCAACAAGTTTTCCTCCGCTTTTTCCGTTTTCTAGAAGTTAGTATTCGCTCGAATAGCTCAATCAGGTAATTTTATCCACATCATCGTTTGATGGTTCGGTAGAACGAAAGTTATTAAATTGGTTAGTTCATCATAAAGCTGAAAAAAGTCACATACCAGTTACGGGGAAAGACGAAAAGCCAATCTGTTCCTTCAAAGCACGGATCTGCGCCACGGTGGTGTTGGGGCCCACCACGAACGGGTCGGAAATGAAACCGTTCTCGAACTTCTTCACCTTGTTGACCATCTCTGCCTGCTCATCTGCAGTACAGTTGTGGTGGAGGATACCAATGCCTCCCAACAACGACATGTGGATGGCCATGTTCTCCTCGGTCACGGTGTCCATGGGCGACGACACGAACGGCGTCTTGAGGGTGATTTTCTTGGTCAACCGGGTCTCCAACTTCACTGCTTTGGCAGGAAACTGGATCAAGCCTGGGAGAATCAAGAAATCATTGTAAGTCAACCCACCGAAGTTGGAAGAGTCAATCAAGGTATGCACATCCAAACCGTCTTTTTTGGAGTACTTTTGCAAGTGCTGAGTGGCGGTCGAACAATCCAAAACCATTTTGGGGCTGAGATGTCCAAAAAAAAAAGCTTTCCCAGCGTGCGATGCCGCGCACTTTATATACTGTAGGCGAGGGTGCACGGATGTTGCGTATATGCCGGTTCTGCTTACAAAGTTGATCATCAATGGCCGCACACGTCACGTGTCCTTGCCACTCACCCTCCTCTTCCACATTTAATTACTATTACAATCTGTTACTAGTCATGTATTCCTGTACATTGCTGATTTGAGTGTCTACTTTATACTTTCGTACTTTATACTTTCGTACTTGACTATGCTGATATTGTGCTGCTCTCATTATGGGTCGCGCACGACTCAAGTAGAATACACACCACGATCTATTGATTACCGTAATATTATATTGGACTATCTATGGGACTGTATACTATATAAGAATTTGTACTATCCAATAGACTGCATACTATATTAGACTGTGCACTATCAATTAGACTGTGTACTACTTTGTGTACTGTATATTGGACCATATGTTACTTTAAACCCAGTCATGATAATTTTGTAAACTACTCAGAAGTATCTTTACTTATAGAGTCTTTCTATATGCTGGAGATCAGCGGTTTGGTAGCACGTCACGTCAAGACAAGTTTCCTGAACTTTTTTTTTTTTAAAAAAAAAATTTGTTGCCTTTTAAATTAACCATGGATGCATTCATTAATGTTCTAGCGAGAGATATCTACTGTGGTACGGAGGCTAAACATATTGGAACCAAACCTTCAGAGGGGGTGTTGAAAATCAGATATTGGTGTCTCTAACACCGCATCCAGTCATGTGACTTTGGTCATGTGAAGGCTCATTCCTATACAAATGGACAAGCTCCCGCTATTTTATAAGACCACCAGAAATATAAACGCACCCAAAAGGAGGACATAACAAGATGACTCTCAATACCATACCCTCCAATTTTAATTAGTGGGGAGGTACTGATGTTTAGTAAGCACTTGGACTTTCATCTCCGCAACTTTGTGTACTGAATTTTGGATCCTTTTTTGCCCAAGCACCAGTAGAGTTTGTATAGTACTCCCTTGATATTTTTAATTATATACACTTTCTGCTTCAGCCAGATTCATTAGACAGAAATCTTGTCAGTGCTCCGGCCATATTAGGACTGATCCTAACTCTGGCCTTAAACCCTTCTTAACACTTAGATAGATTGCTTTATACCCTATACAATACTGCTATACGCAAAGTATGGAATATGTTGAATACCTGGAAAAGTCTGCAAGTTATGGGATGTATGGAAGTGTCTGATGCAAAGGATAGGATACGTTTTGGTTGGTACACGACTTTTGGTATATAATATATATAAATCTAGAATTTTAATCACTGAGTTCAAGTGTATTTAAGTATGTCTCATCAAGATAGAAAAGTGTTTCGGTCACTCGTTGAAGAGTTAGAGGCGTGGCTATTCTCCGTCAGTCACGTGATGTATACAGGTTTTCTAACAAGTATAGTCATTTACAACCTGATTTTTCCAAAAAAAAAACACTTGACTCTGGCACATAGTTCTTGATGCCATTGTCCGCGTGGTTTTCTCAAAGGTTTAGTGATCGTGGCTCCGTATTCTGGTGAACTGGTCAAATAAACATGTACAGTCACATATAAAAGGGCACGAGCCCATTATGAAAGACAAAAAGCTCCATTACTTAACCTTAGATACTTATTCTAAGAACCACCCTGGGTAAACACACTACCCTTAGAGGTATTTTTCAAGCCAACGAGTGCAGATAAGTCAAGCATCTGCCAGCGAATGACCGTTTAGTTATTAGTCTCAACACCTCAGTTCACCACCTCAGTTCACCATCTCAGTTTATAACCTCAGTTTATCACCTCAGTTTATCACCTTAGTTCATCTCCCATTTTTGCCCCATTTCTGATTAAAAAGATCACATTTTCCCTCTGGAGAATCATCGGAATAAACATAGTAAGAGAGTAACGTAACAAAACCCTATACTTATAGTCTAATACAGATATCAAAACGCTGCTCTTGGTCGTACTAAACGTAGCCTGTTGATGTAAAGCCTTCAATACTTTCTTGTCATTCAGGAAGCAGTATTTATTTCAGGCGAATAAATCTTATAAATCAATCATATAGTAGTATTATGAGCAGATTACTACTAGAGTAAAGTAGACAGTATAGTACTGTAGAAGAGTTGTACTTAGTAGAAGAGCCGTACTTAGTAGAATAATTGTACTTAGTAGAAGAGTTGTACTTAGTAGAAGAGTTGTACTTACTAGAAGAGCCGTACTTAGTAGAATAATTGTACTTAGTAGAAGAGTTGTACTTAGTAGAAGAGTTGTACTTAGTAGAAGAGTTGTACTTACTAGAATAATTGTACTTAGTAGAAGAGTTGTACTTAGTAGAAGAGTTGTAGTAGTCGTTTCTTAATTTTAAAAAAAAAGCCGTCAGTAGAAAGCTAATAGCTCCACCTGGTCGAGCAGTAAATGATTTTTTAATAGCATTGTTTGGTAATTTACAGTGTCGAATGTGATATATTTTGGTTGGTTGAATTTCCATGGGTAATTTGTCCATTGAAAGTAACCTAGTATACTCCACGCACTCTGCACACCATCTCCAAAATACAACTAGAGACCTCTCGTGGACTAAACGTCGGATCAACTTCTGGAGTTGGTAACTTTGCCTACTAATAGTGGCCGTTTAAAATCTGTCAACGAGTACCTAGCTTTTACGAAGGAAAGGTACTTCGTGGATATCTTGTATACAGGCCACTGAAAGGTAGGGCTGTGCAGACTTTGAACAATAAGTATGTGTAGACGTACAAAAAGTATAAGAGAAGCTGTGGTCTCGTCCTATAAGACTTTGATCTTGTAAGGTACAACTTACATATCCCTGTATATTAATATATACTTAAACAAAAGTTCAAATTTATGCCTATTGATACTATATTCTTTGGCACATTTCTGTCTATTGATACTATATTATTTGGTAAATTTATGCCTTATTAATACTATATTTGATGGTTAAAAAAGAGAGGAACTAGAGCTGCCTGTTTATCCAAGGACAGAAACGTGGCTTTGACTCTCTATCAGAAAAACGATGGTAAAGACTCTAGAATATTCCAAAGGTCATCATAGTCCTTTGTATAACGATGGCTGTAACACGACTTTTGCAATAGACAATGTTAGATTTGGCCAGAGACGGTTTCATGATAACCTCCTTTTCAGGGCCATGCCTATAGTGGAACTAACATGGGGATCTAGATGGGGATCTAACAGACATACTCATATAAAGTAAGTGGTACTTACCATCTACACTGATCTTGCTCAGAACTAATAATTCAAGCATATTTTGTATTGTCAAAATTTTTGATTGATTTAATTCTCTAATTCTAAGATTTCTTAGTACTGCAATTGATACGTCTCTGGTTTCACTTGCTCAATCTCATTGACTGTTTTTTCGCACCCAAAGTCGCAAGTACTCATTGAGTTTGTTTTCGCACCCAATAATGCACTCTCCAAGTCCACCCCAAACCTTGCAAAGTCATATAGAAGCAATTATGTTGAACTTAAAAAAAGACTACTTCTGTATAAATAGAAACCACTTCCTTTATATGTTTTTTTTTTGAGCGGGAAATTTGGTTGGTGGAGCCGGATATCTCACTATATTGTGTTTTGTCGCACCTTAGGCTGTACATGTGTCTGCATCTGGATGTCTGCATCAGCCTGTGTGCAACTTTGTGCCAATTTACCAGATCCAGTCTTTCTGTATCATGTGTATAAATTCTTTGTTTTTTCCTGACGTATTAATTTCCTTGTTTTCTTTCTTTGTATGGCAATTATCTAAGAGTTCTATCTCTGTATTAGAAATCGCACGGAAAATCTCGTTGAAAGTGTAAGTGAACTTACTAGCTGGGCTAACTTCTACAGAACCTCTATATGAGCAACATCTAGAGCAACATCTAAAGCAACATCTAGAGCAATCTCCTTTTGGGAACAAATTTTGATTTTGCCAAACAACGTACTTTCCAGGTGCTAGCATTATATAGACTCAGGTACGAAGGTAGAGTTACTCGAAGATGGGGTCGCGGGTTCTTGACTGGAGTTGGGTGCGAATTATCCACATTTCATTAACTTATAGGTCCATTTGTACATGATAGACTGTTAGATTTGTGGTCTCCAACTGCTTGGCTTTACTGTGGAAGCTTTTCTATTCTTGGACATCCTAGTTTATCTACAGTTTATTATCATCATCATATATTATTATAGCTAGTTAAGAGCAAATTAAGAGCTAGTTAAGAGCAAGTTGGCTAGCAAGTTTGGGTAGCTATTCTTGTGGGTGAGCCAAACAGTTGAAATAAGTTTCTTTCCGTTGCTCAACGCGGTGGTGTTCTTTGAAGTGCCTCAAGTAGTTTGAGAACGGCTTCTTCTCCAGGGTCGATGACCAGCACCGAACCTCCACCACGTCATAGCAGACTGGACAAACAACTCCCTCGCGGTTTCTCATGCGAGGTTGTGTTTTCCGCTTCTCTGAGGCCTTCTTGGACAACCGATAAAGTCCACCGTGGAGTGGATTGGGTGTCAAGTAGCTGTCTGCGAAAATGCCATGTGAATGGCTCATGTGTTGTGAGTAGCAAGAGTTCTTCAATTCGAAGAAGTTGATATCTTCACAATAGGCGCACATTGCGCTACGAGTCTCAATCTTTTGAGTCCCGTCCAGCCGCAATTCGGTTCGGCTGAATTCGTATTGGTAGGGCTTATTAGCTCCATAGGCTTCATTGGCCTCATACACCACATTGGGGTGTGCTTTTTGGAGCATGTCCACATTGTTACGCTGGTATTTGGTGCGCAAAATGGGGCATTCTCCTGTGCCATTGAGAGAGATAAGCTGGCTTTGGTATCTCTGGTCATCTTCGTTTTTAGAAACGTTTTGAAGCCGAGGAAGCTTCAAGACTTGCTGAGGCAAGTTGAAGTCATCATACTTGAAAGCTGCTTTTCCTTTTCTCTCTCTCTTGGCCTTTGGTGGATTGGGGGTAGTCAGGTTGGGTTGTTCCTGGACTGTTGCAGTTGTAGTTTGCTGCTCTGGTTCTTGGGGGACCGGGGGATTCTGGGCTTTTTGTATTGCCAGCATTGCGTGGTCCACCGTGGTTTTTATTATGTTTCTCTTCTGGGCACTGGTGCTCTTTGTAGATTGTTTTCCAGTGCCTTTTCTTGGTTTTGGTTTTGAGACCCGGACATTATCCGGGCCTCTTTTTTTAGCTCTAGTAGCACTCATGTTCCTTGCTGATGCCATAAACACCAGGTTAATTGGGGTGGTCGCAGCTGCTGCTGTTGCAACTACTGGGACCCCCAGCGTCTGTTGGGGTGGGTTTTGTGGTTCCTGGTAAGGTTCCACGAGAGATTGGTCCAAATTGAGGTCAAGCTCGTTGGCAAACTGCTGGAAATCTTGGAATGAGGGATCAACCAAGATCTCGTTTGGTGGTTGCTGCGTATTGTTTGCTGCGTTGTTCTCCGAAATGCCTAGGAAATTGGAGTCTGCAAAGTAGGACCTGGGAATAAAGTCCTGTTCAGCCATATTGCTTTGGCTGGCAGTCCCTGCAGTAGGGATCCTGCTTGCTTTAGCGGAGTCTCTAAAGAGCTCATCAGGAAATATGTCCATCATTCCGAGACCTGCCGAAGTAGGCATAGGGGAGTTCTGGAAGGCAAGGCTCTGTCCATTTTGTATTGGGAGGACAGGAGCCGCAGCTTGCTGGAAGGCATCTAGATAGCTTATCCCCAGGCAGCTGTCTAAAAGAATGTTCCCCAGTAAGCCTTGAAGTTGAGGCTGGGTTGAGGGCACAGCCATACTTTCAGTAGGGGCCCAATTGGAATCAGAAGGAAATGTGCTTCCGAAGTTTGAGCCCTTGTACTGGTGGTTATAAGCAGTGTTATTGTCCAAGTGCTGGTAGTTTTGCACAGGGGCCACACTAGGCTGTATAGCCGAAGAGGCCGTTCTGAAATCGGTAGGCATTTGCCATGCGACTTCTGGAGCGGCTTGGAAAGGATTCTGAGCCATATTCCAGAATCCAAGGCTTCCAAAGGGCTGGTTGGAAGTTCCAAATTGACAGCCCTCGAAAGTCTGGTTCTGGTTCACTGCTGGACCAGCAACTTGTGGCTGTGGGTGCCATTCCTGATAGGTTTCAACGGGGTAGGAAAGGCCAAGTCCGGAAGTACCATTGTCAATGCAGCCATTGCCATTATTGATATTGCTAGCAAAGTCTTGAAGGTCTGGGGGAAGGTGGGTGTAGATAGCCCCTTGGTCGCTCCAGTGAGTTTTCAAGACAGTATTGTCTTGCGAGAGTCTCCTTTGAGCTGCAAGTGGACTATGGTGCACAGCGTCATTGGAGTTGGGTTTTGGTAGTTCTGGAATCGGCAACGATCCCAGGAAAAAGCTTGGGCCGAAATCCGTAGTAACTGGGCCTTTTTGGGGGCTCAGTTGTGAGATCAGGCTCTCTTGCGGCTCGCAGTGTGGTGGTTGCAGACCCATTGGGTGCGAAATTTGCGCGCCTAAATAGGCTTCTGCGTCGCAGTCTTCCATTGCACAGTCTGTGGTATCAGCTGCGTAGGGTTCGTTGGTGGAATTTGTTTGTGGCAATTCCAAGCCGTGGTCAGAGTTGGTGTCGTCCCAGTGCTTTCCCGAGCCGCAGTCGCTGTCCTCGAATAACAGTGCACAGCTGCTGACCGTGTCCCGCTCAAAGTTACTTTCCATTAGCAAAGTTATTGCGGGTTTCTTGGGAGAGCTTTGCTCGACAGTGCCGTTTTTCTGGGCATTATTAATTTCGCTGGCAAAATTGTCGTAGCGTTTTTCAGTGTCCAAGTTGGTTGCATTGTTGTGGCCTTCGGATTCGGACTTGTTTCCATCGGCCACTGCATTGGTTTCGTCGAAAATGCGCATAAGCTCGTAGATGTGAGGCTCGCCCTCGGAAGCAGGCCTGGAGGGTCTTTTCAGGATCTTGATTTCCTTGGGTTTGACCCGAGAATCAGGCGAGGTCTCGGGCGTGGGAACGGCGGGGAAGGGCGTGACCAGTTTGGAGCTGGGCTCGCTTTTCTCCTCGGACTCGGGAGTTTCTTTATGAACAGAGACTGCGTTCACAAGAGGCTCCTGTTTTTTGGATGGAGGGCTTGGAGGATCCCAAAGCAGTGCCGAAACAAAGAGTTCGTCATAATGGTTGCTTTCGGTATCGTCTTCGGCAAAGGCACCACCAGCCTGCTTTCTCATTTGTTTGAGGAAGCCATTGTCTGTGGGCTCGAACTCAAAAAGATGGGCCATTTCATCCTCATCCATTGGTGAGTTTTCAATCATTGACTGGAAACTCGAGTTGTTGGTGAGGCTCCAGGAGTTGGTCAAAGTGTTCATTGGGGATGGATCCGCAGACACTTTGGTGGTTTCTGCGCACGCAGGCGGAGGCGTTTCTGGGACGAATCCGGGGTCGATCTCTGCCGGGAACATGGACTCTACTAAAGAAGAGTCCTGCATTATTCCCCAGCCAAAGTTGCTGACGCCAGAATGGTCAATAGCGTCCGGAACCGGGTCGCATGGCGCCCAAGTCCCAGGCATGGGGGAAGTCAAGCCAGGTAGAACCAGGCCTGGGTAGGAGTCGATCTCCATTGCAGCCTCGTAATCGAAGAGCTGGTCAGGGGAGGCCGATGAGCTGGAGAATTTCATAGCAAGGGGATTGGAAATTTCCAGCGAAGTCTAGTTTGAAGAAGGGGGTCTGAGAGTCTGAGTGCTGAGAGTCTGAAGAAGTAGAATCGGAGAGCTGAAAGTCTGGAGTCTGAATCTTAAGAGTCTTGAAAGGCTGAGAGTCTGAGAAGGATGCTGAATACTTTAGTCGAGTCTGTGTAATTCGGTGGAATTAAGAGTGGAATAAAGTGAGGTGGAGATGGAGTTGGAAAAATGTGTGAGGAACAAAATGGATCATATAGGGTGAGCACCGACTACAAAATCAAAATTCCTATTTCGGAGCGGTCACAAAAAACATGTTTCATGCTAAAAAAGTTACATCCCAGTCTCACTGGCCTGTATGGAAAACGAGCTCATCCCACATTTTTAAACCGTACGCCAAAGAACCAGCCAAAACATCCAATCTATGGCCAAAAAGCTGCTTTGGGCATAGCATGAGCCAGCAGATGCGTGGCTAGGTTTTGGCATAATTACGGGACCCTGAAACGTGTTTCAATGCACGGTTTTCCTGGACCTGCAATGATTTAGGAGTCGCAGGGAAAGTAGATTTGTGATTTGTGGTATCTCGATTCACCTGAGTCTGTGGCAAGTGCGCACTTTCACCTGGAAAAGGCAGACAAGTGGCATAAAAACACGGGGGTATTAAAGCTAGAATCATATTTAATACCTAGGTGCTGGTCTCAGTTGGGAATTTGTCTCTGGCCAGATTTTCAAAGGATATGCTTTGGTTGGGTGCAAATTCCTGCACGTACGCACCCAAAGTGGATGGTGTACGGGTGTCACGATTGGATCCTGGGAACAAAACTTAGATACGCTTTAGGTCTTTTGGCTACAATAAAAGATTCCTTGAGAATTTCACTAGAAGACGCCGATATTTTTTGGTAAGGCGACTCAGCCAAGTTGGAAGCTTGCTAATATCAGTGTGCCTGCATATAAATGTAGGCATTCAATAAAAGATAGGTCAACTTGAAAGCCTGGAGCAGCAGTACAATTTTGATACTATGTAGCCATCAGAGAAGCCTTTCTTACCTTGAAAAAGATGTTTCTTTTTTTTTGGCCTTTTTTCGGATTTTTCAAGATTATAGTCATAGTTTATGCTCTATATAGTGTTTGTATAAGTAGTCTTATCTATTTTCCTTGTTCTATGTAGTATGCTTTTTGTAGTCAAGTTCTATGCTCTATTTAGAATACATTCGTAGGTTTTATTCTGTTTAGTCTGTAGTCACAGCCAATGTTCATGGTGTATTTATTCATAGTTTATGTAGCCAGTTATCTGTGTTTTTGCTATGTTCATAGTGTATGTATACATTTTTGGTCTATATAGCCTGTGGACTTATTTTCTGTAGTCACCGTTTATGCCCAGTACATTTATGTATAGTGTGTTTCCGTTTTGTCGATATTCTGTCCCTTTAGTTCGTAGTCTGTGGTCTAGTCTGTGGTCTAATCTGTGGTCGTAGTCGTTCGTGCTCTTATAAAGCGTATTTCCATCTATGTCTGTTGCCAGTAGCTAATATATCATCTGCATACAGTATATAGTGTATTGCCTGTGGTCATGGTCTATCTTTGTCTGCTGTCATATTCTGTCTGCGTTCTTGGCCATAGTCTAGTCTACAGGCCCAGTTGATGCTCTAAATTTTATGTGGTATGTGGTCTACAAGTACAGTCTAGTGGATTTAGTCTGCAGTCATGCATTACTTCTGTTCAGTCTGTAGTCTATATTCTATGTTCTACATAGTGTATTTCATTGCCATGATATTCTAAGTAGTCTGTGTAGTCATAGATAGTTAGGTGGACATGGCCTCTTGTCTGTCAATCTTATATGTAGTCACAGTCTAGTCTGGGGATCTGGCCTAGAATCTGTGGCCATTTTCTGGTCTATTTATACAGTCATACTTCGTTCTATGATTTAGTGTATGTAGTCATACTTCGTTCTATGATTTAGTGTTTGTAGTTATACTTCGTTCTATGATTTAGTGTTTGTAGTCATACTTCGTTCTATGATTTAGTGTTTGTAGTCATACTTCGTTCTATGATTTAGTGTATGTATTCACGCATAAAGTCCGACCTTCGAGTGTACAATGTTTCCAAAACTATTCAAAGCAGCGCACCAAAATGTTTCAAACCACATTAGGAAACTTAAACAACCAATAATACAAACCCTCACTGCTTCTAATATTTAGTAGAGACTTCACATGAACAGTTTTTTCGGATCTTTGATCCTTAGCAATTTTCAAGTCATAAGTATGAACCTTTTTGAATTCTTGGTTTGTTGAATTTTGCTAGTGTGGTTTGAATCGTTTTGAAAAACACTATATGAGTCATATATTGTAGACATAATCCGACGTTTATAGTCACACTCGTGTTCTATTTTCTATAGTATGTAATGCTTTTTGAAGCCTGCACTCTGTAGCCTCTGGTCTGTTTACTTACAACACCACCGACTTTTTATTTGTGGAGTTTTGGAACAACCCGGGCTGGACGAGTGCTGGAACCGCATTCATGTAGGCTTGGTCAGCCCCAACTGGAGTTTCTTGTGCCTTGACTCAACCTCCCACTTGGCTAAAGAAGTGCCCGGAGCAGACCGTGTGATCCCCTTTTTTTTTTTTTTTTATCATTTTGGGGTCTGTGACCATTGAATAGGTGACATTATTGACATACTCCTTTTCCACGTTCTTCTGCACCAACAAAATTGTATGCAGCGATGAATGTGACAGAACCTTTTCTCCAGAAATCTTGGGCAAAAGGTTTCAAGAGTGCTAATGCTGTGTTACAACGTATACGGCATTTGAGCCTGGTTGTGAGCCCTGCTGCCATCCATCCATCCATCCATCCATCCATCCATCCATCCATCCATCCATCCACCTGTCAATCCACCCAGTCTTATTCCATGGAATGCCATTTTTATTATCTACTTTTTCAGATAACAATCTTAGCAACATCTAGTCCCAGTCTGATTTGGATGTCCACCAGTACCCACTCTTATATCAGTCTCCCCAATACACATCCCAACCTGCGAACGGTTAGATCAAAGTTACATCAGGTACTCTGCTTATATTTCCTTCCCAATGGTTTTTTTGAGGAGAAAGGGCAGACTCTAGATATGCGGGAGTAAATTCTATTAGTATTAGTAGCAGAGTATTATCATGGTGTTAGTATAGTGTTAGTATAGTGCTTGGTATAACTAGTAGAGTATTATCATGGTGTTAGTATAGTGTTAGTATAACTAGTAGAGTATTATCATGGTGTTAGTAAAGTGGTTGGTATAACTAGTAGAATAGTATCATGGTGTTAGTGTAGTGGTTGGTATAACTAGTAGAATAGTATCATGGTGTTAGTGTAGTGGTTGGTATAACTAGTAGAATAGTATCATGGTGTTAGTATAGTGCTTGGAGTGCTTGGAGTGGTAGTGCTAGTTAATGTGTAGTACAAGATTCGTAAGGTACACATTTGGACTGACCTGCCTATAGTCAATTCTTAGGGTCCAGAGGAGTTTAGTTTCCTTAGTGTACTTATTCATAGCACCATTCAAGTAATAATAGTGGTGGTCCTGGTCATAGTACTTCGTGGTGATAGTCACTGTAATGACTCACACTACCACAGACATAAGTAACAAGAAAAACACTCCTGAGTTGACTCACTGAATGATTTCAGTTAACTTTTTAATGGAAAGTATTTTTTACATGCTCAAATACATTCGGTGTGCATATTATATACTTTAAATATCATATTTTTTGACCCAGGATATTGGTAATGATTATGATAATGATTATTATTTGATATAATTAATTACTGGTCATTATTTGATATAATTAATTACCGGTCATTATTTGATATAATTAATTACTGGTCATTATTTGATATAATTAATTACCGGTCATTTGTTGATATAATTGATTACTGGTCATTTTTTGATATGAACTAAATTGGATGATTTTATCTAAATATGCTGCAAATCATATTGCGTTAAGTTTAAGTATCCTCTCAAATCCCTGTATATAAGGTTTTGGTTTTCAAAATTCTTTTTCAATGTTTAAATTCCTTACTTCTTTGATTCCCTACCAACAACTTGGTTTCCACACTACTGCTCTATTACTACTGTGCACTACTCCACCAACCGTTGAACGGGCCGGAGCCATTTCCTAGTCTAGTATATGTGTTTTGAGTGTTTTGGTGGGTCATAGTCTGGATGTGTTTTGAGTGTTTTGGTGAGAAAAAGTCGGGATGTATTTTGAGAAGTTTAGTAGATGATTTATGTAGTCTTTTGGGTGATTTCTGTAGCCGTCTAAATTTAGTAAGGGTCTTATTCTATGTAGTGTATATAGTCACGGCTGACACTAACTAAGGTTTTAGTTTCTTGTTATGAAGTGATATTGCATGTTATTTCCAGGTTGTGGTCGAATATAAGAAGACGAGATGGTCTAGATTCTGGTGAAGTATGGCTAGATTTGGCCTGCGCTTACAAGTTGACGAAAGGTGATTGGCTGAAGTAGAGGGAAGCACTAAGACTGGAAATGCTGATACTAGCAATGTGTATTGTGCGTTATATATAGTGTAACACTTGATCTGTACAGGACTGGCGTGGCTACTAGTTAGACTACTTGGTTGCAATGCGTGGTGATTGCAAAGGTTCGATTCATCGATACTTGAACCGCATTCTGCCGCTGCTTTTGGCGTAAAGCAAAAAAAAACATCCTCGGATTCCATGCGCATCACGTGACCACCCTATTCCTTAAGTCCAACTAAAATGACTCTGGAGCGTCCCATCCTTGAAAAATCACTGGTGACCAATCTGGCCAATATCAACAATTCTGTATCATTTTGGACCACTTGTTCATTTTATCTGTGGTTCACACCCGATGAATCCCTTATCATGGTAGTAACTCATGATACCAGATAATGACGTTTGAGGAATCATAACCAACTTAGTGGGATGACGAGGAGGGTCCTGAGTAGTGGACTCCATGCTGGATATAAAAAGGCCTTGGTGTTCGAAAATGCTCCATGGGTTCGATGTATAACTGTCTCTGACTTGCCCTTCATGCCCTGTTCTATGTCTTTCCAGTCTTCTCAGCATTTGAGATGAACTGACTTGGCATTGGATTTGAATGAGCACATCTCTTATTATGAGCACAAGCCAACTCTTTCATAAAGTCATAACTTATTTTATTGACTGTGGACTCAATGAGCATTGACTCCGCTGGAGTCACCTCCGTTTAACAGCCCCAGCGAACATTTCTTCACGTACTCCTCGATTCGCTTCCAGCCCTGTTTGCGATTCATCTCCCTCATCTTCTGCTCCTCCACCGACTGGTGGTACAACATGGTGCAGTGTTCAAACAAAATGGGGTTATGGTCCATGAAAATCTTTAGGGCTCCAAACGCAAACTGATGGATAGACTTATTCCAATTGGACGTGGCCAGGTTGTGTGGTGGCATGTTGGAGTACTCATCCATATCCATATTCTGTTGCGGCGACGAAAACGAGTCGTAGTATTCCTCGTCTGTCATGTCGTGCATCATGTGGTTATCATCCATCTTGCCCGGTCCGGCTGCAGCCAAGCTGTTGCGCTCGTCAAACCCGCCCATAGGGTGATGGTTCTCCATCATTAGCCCTTGGTCAATCAAATTGCCATTTGCGTCCGTCACTGCATTGGGGTTCTCCAAGAGCTTCTGCTGGAGCTGGCCATTGGCGATACCCGGCTGCGTGGAGTTGGTCAACTCATATAGCGATGCAAAGATGATGGGCAACACCACCTCGGCGTTTTCCGTCACCAACGTCAAGAAGTACTCGTTTTGCCAGAAACACAACACCTTCTCCGACACCTGGAAATGTGACGACGCAATGCACTTCAGCAACTGCGCAAAAAGGGGAATCTGGATCTTAGTAAACTCCACCGGCTCCATGACCTCAAAAATGTCCTCGATTTCATTCAAAAACATCACCTCCTTGGGCGAGTTGATCTTGGGCCAGAATCGCAAAAGTCCCATAATCACGTCTTCCGTCAAATTCAGATCCTTCTCCAAAAACTGCACAATGCAGTACGCCAACTGTGGATGATACAATGATAACGATTTCACCTTATGCAAGGGAAGCAACACTCGTATCAAGAAGATTTTGTGTTCGTCCTTCAAGGGCAACGCAAAACCGTTGATAATGGAGCCTAAAATCTCCAACAACTCGCCAATTCCATTGAACCGCTGTGTCTCGTATACAAACTGCAAAAACACATTGTTAATCGATTTTCGGATGAACGACCGTAAGCTCAAGAACTTGCCGTAGATACGGTGCAACGTGGTCTTCAAACAGTCTCTTTCTCTAGGGTCTTCTGAGTCAAACAAGTCCAAGACCCGTAACACAAACTCGTGGTCAATGTATTGTTTGGCCACCTGGTGGTGGAAGTCTGGGCTCTCCACAAACCGTAAGAAGAACTCATAGATAGACTGCATATGGGGCCAGGCCAATTCACTGACGGGTTCATCTTCATCCGGATCGAATAGATCGCCCACAGGGTTAACGGGAGGCGGAATGGGCCGGAAAAGGTTCTTACGGAACATGGAGATCACGTGCTCATACATCTCCTCCGTATAGTTGAAACGGTTACTGACAATGAACTGGATCAACTCCTGTAATGTGATGCGCTTGATCTCCTTGCCCCGTATATCCTGTGTAGGGTCGTTGAAGTCAAAAAGGATGTTGCACTGGTCGACCTTTTGGATGAACAAGGATATCTGCTCTTCTGGTGCCACTTCGTCGAAACTGGGCAACTTCAAGATCTCTCGATGCAGCTCGGAGTTGGTGGGCTCGAACCGCGATGACAGGTGTCTCTTAGGCGAGGCAATCAAGTCGATATCAAAGGCCTCCTTGTTGGGCGAGCCAATGCCCTGAGCAAGCGAGGCATTCGACAGCGAGCGAGAAGCCAACTTGCCGTCCAAGTTCAAGCTGGAGCCTCCAAAGCCATTGTTATTGGTCACCAGGTTGGCCTGGGGCGTGGGGGTCACTGGCGTAGTATTGGAGAGCGAAGTCTGTACCTGAGGAGCATCAATGACGATTTTGGGGGAGCTCGAGCCAACAGACGAAGACGGAACTGCGGTCTCCATGGACGACCCCGAAAGCGGCACCGCCGAGTCCATATTCAGCGGGTCCGGGTAGTTGGAGGCGCCTGTAGGGGGCGGGGTATGAGGGTTTGGCGAGTGGCTGGAAACACTGGACGCCAGAGAGCCACCAAACTGGGCCACGGCCGAGGGGTTCAAGGAGTTGGGGTCGGGAGCGCCAGCATCCAGAGAGTCGGTCTGGGTGTCTGTTTTGGAGGGCAGCGGAGAGGAGGATTTCAGGGGCGAGCCCGACCCCGTGGCAGCTTTGGCCAACGAGGCCAACGAGGACTTTTTCGAGAGGTCCTTCTCCTTCGGCTCCTTGGCGTCCTTTCGGTCGGTCTTTTTGGCGGACTGGCCTTTATTTCTTGTGAGGCGGTTTTTGAAGCCTTTCATCATTTTGCCAGCTGTTCTAGTGGTATACCTTAAGGGTGGGTGATTGTTAATTCACCAAAGTCGGTGCTGTGATTTTGCTCTGATATTGCTCTGATATTTGCTCTGACTTTGAGAAGCTGAGTTTTGGAGGCTGATTTTGGCGAGCTGGGTTTTGGCTCTGATTTTGGAGAGCTGAGTTTGGGCTGATTTCGGAGCTCAGATTTCTGGGGCTACTTTCTGGACTGATTGGTGGCCACCACGACACTTGGAAGTGAAAGAACAAGCTCTAGTTTGTCTTGGTAACGTTTAAAGGGGCTTAGAGCGTAGCGGGCCGGCAGAAGGGAGGGACGGGTGTTTTGCAGGAGCTCCAGCGTAGATTTTGCTTTTTAAGGGAAGAGCTTTGGATTCAGCTTTAAAGGGGCGTCGAGCGGAGTGAAGGTAAGAAAAGGTGTTCAGAAGGTGCGTAGTGAATAAAGGTGCTCGATTATGTGCGATAGCAAGAGAGGGTGGGGCTTTTTCTGTGGAAAAAAAGCGGGTGTTATTATTTAATCCTCCGGGGGGTTTGTTCGGGTGCGCACAGATCAAACACCAAGGCCAGAGCATATGACCAAATGGAGAGATATATGGGCCATATGCACGGCTAGGACGGAGGCTCCAGTAAGAATATGCACGGCCGTTTCACCCAATGCACGTACACACGCTTATATGTCTTGCGGAACATATGTGAAACACTTTGGGGCTGCTTTTGAAACACGCCCGAAATGCTGCTTTGGGCCTCGCTCGGTGTGCACCTAGCCGTGCGACTAGCCACCCTCACCTCCAATTTCCACTCCAAATCCACTCCAAATCCACTCCAATTTCCACCAATTCTCACCTAATTCTCACCTAATTCTCACCTAATTCTCACCTAATTCTCACCTAATTCTCACCACCATTTGCGACTCCACCAACCCTTTACTACTACTCACCAATACCACGCAACACTAGCATTTACTACGGCCATCCACTGCCACTACTACATTTACCAATACATATGGAGCCCTGGCTGGACCTGCATAGACCCCGTCTACTAACCTTGCTAACCAATCACGTGTCTTGAATCGACAATTGTGTTGATGAGAGTTTGAAGTGTGTGCGTGTGTGCGTGAGTAGTGGGTGAGGGATAATGGTGCGTGTCAGGATGGGTGTGCGCCAAATGAAAGTGCGGAACCTTGTCGATCTTCGTTAAATGTCATGCTCACGCAGAACAAAAGGTGAATGGTGTTATGTGTGTATGCAGGACCTGCTCCATACGGTGATGGATTCGATCCCATTTGGTCGTAGCAATTGACAATTGCATTAACTAAATGAGGATTTTGATAATTTGCGATTTTGATAGTTTGCGATTTTGATAATTTGCGATTTTGATAGTTTGCGATTTTGATAATTTGCAATTTTGTTAATTTGCATTTCTGTTAATTTACAATTTTGTTAATTTGCAATTTTGATAATTTGCAATTTTGTTAATTTGCAATTCTGTTAATTTGCAATTCTGTTAATTTGCAATTCTGTTAATTTGCAATTCTGTTAACAATATCCTATTAACGTTTTGAAGCTTTATTTGATGGTTTCCTGATTGAAATCACTATTGTTTTACTTGACGATAAGTCGGATCAGTTTTCCCCCATAAGCTGAAAATAGAGCTCTTCACCTCTCGTCACTTTCCAATAAAAGAAATGTGGAAATGAATAGTACTCCGCCTGGATAGTACTCGCAAGCGTGTATACAGGACATCAGACGTTGTAGTCCCAAGCAGTGAAGATGCCATTTTATTGGATTTCAGAACCCTCCATCTGCTCAAGAGGCGTTACATTTCTGTCCATGCCGAACCTTCGGTGTCTGTATTTAAGATAGTGCAAGTAAAGTTATATTAAGTATAGTAGTGAAATTGTGAACTGATAAAATCACCACTACATGAGAAATTATGAACTGGTAAAATCACCACTACATGAGAAATTGTGAACTGATAAAATCACCACTACATGAGAAATTATGAACTGATAAAACCACCACTACATGAGAAATTATGGTTAACATATGGATGATTATACCCGAACTAAAGTGATTTTTACGAGAATTATTACCATATTTTCTAGAGTTCTTTTGTAGAAATAAAATGATATATATTACTTACTAATAAAGACGCTCCGACTGATTTTACGCAATCTAATTTAAGACCTTCGGCAGCATTAAATATCGCTACAGACTGGCTCATTTGTGGGTATCAGATGCTTTATTTACAGTTGATTAAATACCTACTTGTGGGTATAATAACAGTTAGAAACTAATATACAGGACTCTTTGGTCAATTGTGGCTTTTTTTTTTGATTAATATTCGGTTGGATGAACGTAATAATAGGATGTAGATGTAGAAACTCATCATGATGGCCTAATGAGATGCGCTATCGATATGGTACAATATGAACAACTATATTTTGTATATGTGAATATTAAGATTAAGACATTGTTTCATTTATGAAATATCTGAATCCAGCCAAATGAAGGAGGAATTGTTATTGGTCATAAACTGGAGTGTTATGGTGGAATTTTTGGCTACTTGGTGCTAACCACTCATCACCTGTAAGAAATTGTAAGTATACTTATTGAGCTTTTAACAAAAGGAATCGCTGGATGTTGAAAGACTTTAGATATTCTATTTTCTATTCTTTTTATTCTACTGTCTACTTTTTTATTCTATTGTCTATTTTATGTGTTCTAGTCTAGTCTAGTCTATTCTGTTTTGTAGTCTATTCTAGCCTATTCTAGTCTATTCTAGTCTATTCTATTTTGCAGTCTATTCTAGCCTAGTCTAGCCTATTCTATTTTGTAGTCTAGTCTAGTCTAGTCTATTTTGTAGTCTATAAAGTCTGTACTCTGGCCATACCGTGAAAGTGTGGTGTAGTCATACTATGTGCACACTGTCAGTACCACGTAACCGGTTAGGAACCTTCTTGAGTGCTTCTATAATGAACGCGTTAAGGCGACCACGTGACGGGACGTGTCCAAGTCCTCCTCAGCTTCGTTGAATCCTGTGCTCCATCGAAGCCGTTTGTTAGGTGTATGGGGGAGCTTACACTACCTTTTTGATTTACTTACTGAATTACTGAATTACTGAATTACTGAATTACTGACTTCATGTAAACCTTTGGTCCTAAGGTACAACTTTTATATCCCTGTGTATTAATGTATACTTAATATATGTTGGAAGTTGGAAGAGAGCTTCTATAGTCGAGAGAGCAATCTTGTGGCGCAGGCATGAAGTCAGGGATCCAAACCTAAGGTTCCAGTGAACTTTAAGTTGCATTTCGTCATTGGCTGACTGACTGACCATTGACAATTAATCTTCTGTCTCGTCTCATACCGAACCTCTGACTTTGTCTAGTCTGGTCTTTCGTAATAGTGTAGTCTAACTACTCATACTACTCATACCGGAGATCAGGATACAAACATTTCCATGAGACTACCTGAATATGAATTCACAGAGGCTGAAAAGACCTTAGTGATTGTCTGCTTGGTGACTGTCTTCTCTGACCTCTTGGTGACTGTCTTCTCCGACCTATTGGTGACTGTCTTCTCCGACCTATTGGTGACTGTCTTCTCTGACCTATTGGTGACTGTCTTCTCTGACCTCTTGGTGACTGTCTTCTCTGAACTCTTGGTGTATAGTGCCAAAGTGACTGTACTGTAGACTGCTGTAGACAAAAACAATGACTAAGGCCATATCATGCAATCAGTAGATAGTAACCAGCAACCAGTATACTTTGTGTGTACGAGTGGTGGAGGAAATCGATGTGAACCAGAGGTAGTTGTCTCAGACTTGGAGTCCAGCGACCCGATGGTGGTTGTGAAAGTCCCGTGAATTCCAGGTCCCCCTAACTTTTACCCCAAAAACTCATTCAGCTGGCCTATTCCAATTCTGCTGTTGATTCATCATATCTGCTCTGTTGGTTATAGCTCAATAGATACAGTAGTTGGCCACAATTGTTATTCCATAATGACACTTGAATATCCATTGTAATGTACCTTTTCAGGCCTCGAACATGGATAAGATCATTACTGCCTTGACCTAGAAACTGACCAGTTGCGTTAGTCTCTTTCTTACAGACGCAAATGCCTAAAACGATACTGATACACTGATAGACATGATAATGACGTTGGGCATTTGATGATTGGACAGTGACGCAATCATTAGAGTGAATTATTTCTGGTTCTTTCTCGGTCGGTATCTCTGTCCTTTTTTCCTTCCTGAAATAAATCCTTCTGTCTGTCTTTGTCTAATCAATAATCAACTCTTCACTCGACCCGTTCATTTGCATCAGGAGAAAGCAGTTCCAGCCAATACTCACCACGTTGACCACCAACAAACGCATTCCCACGGGAACAAAGGCAAAGTTGACGAGCTGTACGGCCGGCCACACTGCCCAATTGCTCTTGAGCGTGTCGAAGTAACTTGTGCTCAATTTTGCCTGGATTTTTTCACCGAGATTGCTTTCCTGCGCCATAACGCCTTCCATCCAGGTCATGACGGAAAAGTAGAGGGGGATTCCGACGAACGGTGCAAATCCCAATTGGTCCATGGCTACACGTGCCACCGTATTGATACTTTTGGACTCTCGCACGACCTTCACTTTGGGGAGAAACCTGAACCATTTATCTGCCAACGGGGCGAAAATAAGACTTCCATAAGCCACAGCCCGGAAAGTTCTCTGGAAATCATAGCTTGGATTTTGTTTTTTGTCCAATCTGTCCAATCTGTCCTTGTCTAATTTGTCTGACCCCTTGGATTCTGCCTGGATCTGTAGACCCTGGGCCATGACGTCACCGACGCCAAACAAAAAACCCGTACTCACGATATTCGTGGCCAATGGCTTCGTTTTGACGAAATGGTTGTATTTCCGGAAAAAGGACATGGGCGTAAGTGTCACTGTCGCAACCATTAGATTAGCACTACTGATTAGCACTGGGTGTATGCAGGATTCAACTCTAGCACTGCCAAAAAGTGACATAATTTCTTTTAAAACACCACTTATTCTCTATACATCTAATCTTTGATAATAATGTTTCTCAACTGTCTTTTTTTTTTCTGTTTCTTTCTTCCATTGTGTCTCATTCTATTGTCCTTTTAACAGGTAACAACATATCACGTGACTCATAACCACACCAACACTTTCTGGTCATTTTGGGGACAATCGGGGGTCCAAAGACAGCTCGGAAATAAAAAAAGACTAATTCCGGATTTTGGAATTTCTATTCTGCACAAGAACGGAAAAAAAAAAACTTGATTGTCCTTTGTCCTGCACCTAAGCCGGAGTTGGGCTGGGTCTTTATTATTTCACCATCATATTGAAAAAACAGGTCCATACAGATCTCTTCTTTTGAACACTCAAGAACCAGATTTCACTCAAAAATTAAATTTGTTTGAGCCCGGGGTTGTATAAAAGAAGACACTAAGATCCAGATCACGTGACACCCTCCTTCACTTCTTCTCTGTAGCCAGACCCTGTCATATTCCAAAAACCTTCTTTCCGTATGATCAAGAATCCTCAATCACCGAATAGCTACTCCAGATCTTGGTAGAATGAGAAGATGAACTCCTAATCCTGTATGTAAGACAGTTTAGGGTTTCCTAACAAATGGTGACTTGAGTGGGTGCAAAAAACACAGTTCTTCATTTAGTTTTTTAGCAAAAAAAAAAAAAGCAAAACGACAAAAAGTGTTTAAATGAGTTTAAACGATGGAAGTATTTTCCTGGACCTCATCAATACTGACGCATATTCATTTGGTGCTCAGATGCTCAGTATCAGCCAAATCAGCCAGAGAATTGGCAGGACCAGAGGTGCCAGACTATTCATAAGTGCAAGCAGCCAAAAGCACCAACACCAAAAAGTAATAGACAGTAGAGAATCTCAAGGTAAAGAAGAAATAATGCACTCAAAGTACATAAATCAGAAATAGATTCAAAAAGAAAGAGCGATAAAATTAGAACTACAATAGACTGGCTTTTTCCGTGTCTTCTAAGGCTAAGGCAATGCATGTAGAACGGATTAATTGATGGTGTTTGAGTATTACACTTTTGGGCCACTAAAAAGGTAGAGGTATAATTGGGAAACTGAATACCCTAGTTAAGAGTTCTAATTAAGAGTTCTAATTAAGAGTTCTAATTAAGAGTTCTAATTAAGAGTTCTAATTAAGAGTTCTAATTAAGAGTCCTAATTAAGTGTCCTAGTCAAGTATCTTTTTAAACAGGTTGAGTACTATCTAATTTATTCTTCGTACTGATGTGCTTTACGTCAATCAACTTGTAATAGATGCTCTGAGTTCAAAACCCTCGCAGATATTCAACATTGTATACCCTTTAAATTAAATATAGCACTTTCCCGTCTGTCTCGATTGGACGGCGTATATAACTTTTTAGCCTCCATGCAGGTTCATTTTCGTTGATCATAGAATTATTACCCTAGCTGTTAGATCCCTATATCCAGGGCCTTGTCTATAAAGGTATCATTAAGCCTATGCAATTTTCACAATGGCCAGGCTATTGTTGTACAAAATACTAGGATGGGCGTGATATGGAGTTTGTAATGGCCATCGTTGTACGAAGCTGCCATCATAGTACTTCGTAGAATGATTGCTTTTCGAATATTCAGAACAATCCTGACCACTGCTGATGGAGTATTTCAATGCCACGTTTGTGTCCTTAGTTAAGCCGCTCTGGTTCTGTCAACGAGTACCTATCATGTATGGAGAAAAGGTCCTTCGTGGATACGTTGTATATAGGCCACTGAAAGACAATATAACTGTGCAGACCTTGAACAATAAGGCTGTGCAGACCTTGAACAATAAGGCTGTGTAGGCCCTGAAAAATAAGGCTGTGTAGACCTTGAACAATAAGGCTTTGTAGACCCTAAAAAATAAAGATGTGCAGACCTTAGACGAACAAAAAGTATAAGAGGTGTTGTGGCCCCGTCATATAAGACTTTGGTCTTATAAGGTACAACTTACATATCCCTGTATATCAATATATATATTAAAACATAAGTTTCAAGGTTCCCCTCCTTGAAGGACCCTCTGACATCCAGCCTGACGATGCTAATCTCCAAAGTAATATTGAGGAGGTCGAAGAGCACTAGTACCGTTACTTCACCGAGATTGAGACTAGCTCCATGCCCAAGTCTCTCTGGGCCGGTATCATCAGCTGGTAGCTTTAAGGGTCTAGTTAGTAGCAACAGTTTACATTGATCCATTTACTCATTCATTTATTTAGTTTTTTGTAGTGCATCTACTCAAAAAAAATCACTTATACTGAGTTCTGATCTTTAATCTGTGAATGCTAATCAATGCATCTTCTTGGCGAAAAATAATATCAATCAGGAATGAATGTTTCAAAGAACATGACATGATAACTGTGACTAGGATGATCATGTGATCGGTCATTGATTGATTACGTAGATGACCAAACACCAAAGCTCCATAATCTCCCACACTACCCATTTTTACCCAAGCTAGGGGTCCTATATGCAGTCAATGGTCTTTGGCAAAGACATGAAGGCGGAGCTTCCCTTGACAAGCTGACTCAAAGGGGCCACTCAATCAAAATTTTTGACAGCTCGGCTGAACCCAGTTTACTATGATTGAGGCGTTCTCTGACCATGTGATTCGCTCGGGTACTTCTTTGATTGGATCTTCCAATATCAATAGTGTGGTCTCAAATCTGCACAAGGACTACGTTTTACTCAGTTTTTTTTCGCCAACCGTAATGTCTCCAACGAACTTGCTTTTCTGAAGGCACAAGAGTTTGCTGCCATTTACCGGAACCCAGATAAACTGGGGTCAGACGGTTTGACACCGCTAGTACAGGTGCTTAAGTCTAAATGGTAGCAGTTTCCTCAGAATTCCAAGCCACAAGAGTGCTCAGAAGATTTCAGGACCAATTCTATGAAGAACCTATTAAAAAGAAAGAAAACCTTAAATGGTGACTCTCAAAAAATCAATAGAAAAATATTATTCCAGAAGCTTTGATCTTTGATTGATTACAGGTACGAAAAGCATACTATAAGTGAATTGTTGAGTATATTAGTTTCAACCTATGTTTTAGTATATATTGATATACAGGGATATGTAAGTTGTACCTTACAAGACCAAAGTCTTAGACGAGGTGCGAGGTGGGTGAAAACTCTTCACCCACCAGTGACCTGCATATAGATGCCTTATTGGTCTGCATACAATGCATCTACGAAGTACCTTGACTCCGTACATGCTAGATACTTGTTGACAATTAGAGAGTTGGTCGTATGCTATTATGGTTTTCACGGGCTTCAAAATGTTTCACTGGAAGCCCACGGCAAAGAATCTAGTATATTGTCTTCATTGTCTTTAAAGAGAGACAAACCTTCAAAGGGGAATCGGATACTCCATATAGATCAAATAAATAGAACATATCTCTATCGATCAAATAAATAAAGCATATCTCTATTGATCAAATAAATAGAACATATCTCTATAGACCCCATGAATCTTAAAATATTTTTATTTATCTTATTCTTTTTAGCAGTTCTTGGTTTATTTCCAATACTTCTATATTTCTTAAATCTATTTAGAGTAAACTATTCTATAGTGTACAACACGTAAATTAGTCATCTTAAATGAAATAAAAGATTTATTATATTATGAAAATAGTAACAGAAAATGTATAAAAATTGAGTTATTAGATTATATGCATTATGTAGTTTTAGCACATTGAATTATGGGAGATGATTCTAGAAAGAATCAAGGTTCAACTATATGTACTGATAATTTTACCATTAAGCTATATAAACTTTTTTTTTATTTTTTTGTTTAAATTAATTATAAGGGGCCTGTTTATGATATATAAAAAGTTATATAATTATTATTATAATATAAATAACACTCTCGGGAAGAGGGTTAAAATTTACGAGCACCTCAACGGTCGAGACTTAATAAAGTTTCTGAAAAAAGGTAATGATGAACGTTACTAAGGACTTTATAAATGAGTTCAATCTAAAAAAAATGTTATCTTTAGCGTATTTAATTTTACTTTATTATCAACTTTATGAGTAAGTAAGTTTTTACACATTAACGCATAAGAGTTTCTATATTTTTCTATAGATACATTTCAATATATATTACTTGGTCTAATATACCCTGTTAGATTCTTGGGCACGTGTTAGCTAGTTATCACTTTACAGGAGGAGAAGAAGTGAAGTGAAGTATTCCAAAAGATTGAAGAGAGATGGATAGAAAAATGGGACCAGGAGAGAGAAAGGGGGGACAGAAATGAATAGCATAGAGGAAGGGAGATTAGAAGGGCCAGAATGAACGGAACAGGAAGACCGAAGTATGAGGGAGAGACGGAGAGGTGAGAGAATGAGAGAGTACTCTGTCTAGTTAGTACATCTCTTGGTCCTAGTTTATTACTATGGCCCTTAAATTACTAAAGACATCAACCACTAGTATCAGAGTAATATAATGGTCTTTTTTGATGCCTTGCTTATTTTGTGACCATGGATTTCTAGCCCAAACTCATAGTCCTGGAGTGCCAAGAGACTATATTTGAACCTACTTTTAAAGTAAATTCTCATGGGCCTAGACCTCTTAAAAGTTGTCATACAGCTTTAAGATATAATTGTATAAGTTTTAAAGGTACTTATGAATAATTGAGAGATGGTCCACAATATTTACAGTTTATAAATATTAGCATATGGCTTTAAGAGATATTTGATTAACTGTATCAAAATACACTTGGGTTTATCTATCCCAAAACATCTTAGATTCCAGTAATTCAACTTATTAAATTCTTATTAAATTGACATTTTGACTAAATCCTGGCGATACTGTTGAGTTCTCACACGCACCCACTACGCACCCATACTATGGACTAGTAGGAATAATCCCAGGAGCATTTGAATTGAGTACTTCGTGTAAGGGGATTCTATCAACGAGGCTAGCATGGCTCATCCTCAAACAATACGCATTTGATCAAGAGGATGAGGTTCTAGGCACCATTTAGAAGTCCCAATTGGGAATTCAAAGACCAATGGGTTTTGTAACCTAACTTTAAGTCTTAATATCTGACCAATCAAACGCTATACTCGCCAATTAAGCTTCGTAAAAATTACACTAATGAATTCGTAATCTAAGATGTTGTTACGTATGTCACTAAAATCATTAATTAGGAGCTCGTAGAGGTATATAGAGGTATTGTGGAGTAGACTGATATACTAGTCACCATGTACCATAGCCTCATTGAGTATTTTGTTCATCCCAAGTTTACTACTGTACTATTGAATGAAGTATTGGAATGTTCTTCCTGTAATTGTACAACAACAAAATCTGATTTATGGTTTTAATAGAACCATGATAAATTATAAACATTATACTTATAGTAATATAAGAGCTTGTAGAAATTATTCAATTCAATATTGAATGCCTATTGTCTAAGGTCCACACATTCCTTTGTCTAAGGTCCACACAGTCCTTTGTCTAAGGTCCACACAGCCTTTTGTTCAAGGTCACGCAGTCCTTTGTCTAAGGTCACACAGTCCCTTGTCTAAGGTCACACAGTCCTTTGTCTAATAATAGTCGCATGACCTATTCTTCTTCATGTACATACTTGTCTACATACAACATATCAACGACATACCTTGTCTCCGTACATTCGAGGTGATAGTTGACACTTCCAGCCACTTGAGTAGCCTGATTTTTTCCCTCTGGACAGCCATCGCATCGCGAATGAACATAGTAAAGAGAGCACCAGAAGTTACTCGAATCTAACAATTGGGTCTCAAATGACAAGTCCCGGAATCGAGTCTACGTTGACACATCAGTTGGCAGAAAACATTTGGCTAATAACTCCTTGGGTGATAAATACACTTCTGGGTATAGCCACCGGGTAAGTATAGACATAGAGGTATAAAAACTTAGATTCTTATAACTCAATCGCTAAACTATGGCTACTAGTGTACTGCTCGTGCAAGATTTCTGATAAGCCTTTTTTTGGATTTTTTTTAGCTGCTATACTAATTACAGTTTAGCCACAGTCCAGTTTTCCGGATACAGACAAGTCCCCGTCTACCTGGCTAGCACCAAACTTGGTAAAGACTGGCTATATTTGTTGCACACTATGTTCCCACAAATTAGAACTTTTCAGAAGTTGTCTATAGTCTTCCTACAGTCTACTTACCGATCATTCCAGGCTACTTACAATTAAGCTAATGGACCTATTTAAAGGCTAATGTCTTGTTCGTTATTGCAATGAAGCAGACAAATCACTCCACCACCCATAAAAACAAGAAAAACCTGTCAATTTGTTAATCTGTCAATCTGACAATCTGTCAATTTGTCAATCTGTCAATTTGTCAATCTGTCAATTTGTCAATTTGTCAATCTGTCAATTTGTCAATTTGTCAATCTGTCAATCTGTCAATCTGTCAATCCCTATTGTGTCTGGACCTGGTGCGATTTCTCGTGTTGAGTCAAATTAAGCCGCAAGCTCCACTCCTGGTGGAGTCCTTTTGTCAATTCCTTTCAGTTTCAGTCTTGCGGCCATACTCTCCCCAGAACCCAAAAACTTTGATTTCTCGTAAGGTGCCGAATGTGTCAAAATTTGATCAATTTCCGATCCCTAGTGGGCATAGTTTATCATGAAGACTACGACGGTATCTGATCATCTTCGATCCCCTAACTTTCGTTCTTGATTAATGAAAACGTCCTTAACAAATGCTTTTGCAGTAGTCTGTCTTCAATAGATCTAAGAATTTCACCTCTAACTATTGAATACTGATGTCCCCAACAGTTCAAGGAGAACTTCAACCCCAACGAGAAGTCGTACCACCTCAACTGCGAGAGACAGGAGTTGCAGAAGATACACAACTTGGCCAAGAAGAAGCAGAAATTGGCGCTCAAGGATATCCGGAAACACACCAAGTTTGTTGCCAGAAGACAGATCAAGTACCACTTTTTCTGTGGGCAAATTGCGGAGCTCATCGTGGGGTTTGAGCCGCAGCAAAAAACCAGGGCAAGAAGATCTTCTTCAGCTCCTGAGCTACGAGAACTCCGCTGGCCATATTCTTCTTGCATTGGAACTCTTCACCTGAGGAGGAATCTTTACTGGCATTCTTACAAACTACAACGTGTTTCCCATGATGGATGTGTCTAAGGTACACCTTCTCATGGAGTGCTCATCATATCGAGGTATAATCAATTTTTTCTTCAAGTCCAACGACAAGTTGTGGGGACTTCTATACGATCTTGACTCCAAATTTCCACAGCTCCTCGCAGATCCAAGAGCCTGGTCCAAGAGCCTGGTCCAAGAGCCTCAATACTTCAAAAATTTCATCCTCGGAGAATACGCTCGCTTTCTTCCCAGTCTAAAACTATTGATTTTCAACTATAACGACCGCTTGACCACGTTACATGTTATTGTACAAAGCCACATCAACGGGGTGACTTGCATTCTTCTTTCTTCCAAGATTTTCAACTCATACCGGACATCTGGGAATCCTAGATACTAGATACACCAGATAAAAGTCTCTTTGAGCTGTGAAGTAATTATTGAATACCCTTAGAAAATTCATTCCACTAGTACTAATTGGATTACTGTAAATAATAGACAGTATTTCTATTACATTATGCGTCACTTGATTATTTAATGAGTCACATTGCTATTCACTAATATTCACTAGAAGTCATTCACTAATATCCACTAGAAAGTCATTCACTAATATTCAGTAGAAAGTCATTCACTATTATTCACTAGAAAGTCATTCACTATTATTCACTAGAAAGTCATTCACTAGCAGGTCATTCAATATTGAGCCTTTCACTACAAAGTCGTGCTTACGTATTGAGTGATGCATATGAGCCTTTGACTTCTTATTGAGTGACCATCTGTGAGTCATAATTACTTATTAAGCATATAATTGAGTCACTTCTGAAGTAAATGCTTAGGTAATCTGAGCCATTGACCAATATTAACTCAGTGTTCATCACTGATAACAGGATACGTAGTTAATCCCTATCAGTCAATGGCCACTACATGATTGCTCATAATAGACCATTATATGATTACTGATTGGTGGACCACTGACGCGATAATGTCGATGTGCTCACGCATAAACCATGGTCTGCTCCTCATCAGCAGACTCAATATCCACAAGCTCCTCCAAGATCTTTCCACTGCCCTTGCCGTGCCCCTTGGTGTTATGCACAAAACTCAAGTAACAGTTCCAGCCAATGGACCAGAAGTTGGACACCACGATGCGCAAGTGCACCGGCACAAAGAAAAGGTTGAGGATCTGTAACGGCGTCCACACCGTCCAGTTGGCCCGGAGCACGTTCCACCAGTTGTTGTGCAACTTCTCTGCAGCCACGGCCAATGGGTCCGGGTGGAAAGCTAGTGCACTCATCACAGTGTTGTACATGGGAATCCAGACGAGCCCAGGCATGAGCAAGGCATCGAGCACAAGCCGGAATAAGGTATCGTGGAGATGTATGGAGGTCGGAGTCATGGTGGACCGCCGGAGAGAAGAGAGAAACGGCGAGATAATGCGGGGCAACGTCTTTCCGTGCCATTTCACCGATAACGGCCCGAAAAAAAAGCATCCGTAGGTCATGGCCCGAAGCGTACGGTCCAGGTGATACTCTGTGGGCTTGTTGACGTCGTCGTCGATGTGGTGGGGGAAGAAGAACTGGGCCAACGAGTCGCCGAGTCCAAAGAACACTCCGCTGCCGGCCATATTCATTTTGTACGGGTGCTTCTTGAGCAACTGGTTGTATGTCTTGAAGAATCCGGTCATTTTCTGGCTAACGAGGTGGAATTAGCTTCTGAAGTAGCTCAACTTCTAAACCAACTGAATAAAATGAATGGAACTGATTTTCTGAATATCTGATACTCGAATAAAGAGTATAGCTGACTGGATGACTGGAAAATGGGCTGGAAAATGGGCTGGAAAAAAAATTGACTGGATTAATGTTCTAGGTCCGTGAAAAAGACTCGCCTATTTTTAATTGGCTATTGGAAACGTTATTGGAAACGTTATTGGGGACTGGAAATTGGGGGCTGAATTAGGGACTGGAATTGGCAATGACTAGTGGCTGGCTTGGTCTTATGGGACAAGCTAATTTAACGACTGATGAGACGATAAACCTTTACTATGGGAATAGATGACGGGAAGAAGGGAAGGAGTGGAAGGGTGTAAGGGTGCAAGGGTGCAAGGGTTTTGTGGGAGAATGAGAGTTTATAGCTAAGAGAGAGGTGGAGTTGGCAGGAACCAAAGGAGCAGGAGGAAGCGATGGCCGATATGGTTCCGGGTGCAGAGCCGCATTTTTGCAGATGTATCTGCGCCCTGAGATGACTTGAGGCTGGGGACGGTGACCGGAAGTGGAGGAGGGGGCTGGGGTGCTGGCCAATCATAGCATTCGCCTGTATATAAACACACGTCCTTCCGGGCTCCTTCATTACCGTGGTCTACAGCTATTCGACTTACTCTACGGCTCAGCGAGTTTGGCATGGAACAATGCTCGCGATAAGCTTCCTGTTGCGTCATCAGTGACACGCGACAATAAGGCGGTGTGGCACGTGACGCGCTCTTTCGGCGAAGCCAACAGTCGCGTGATCAAACAAACATCGCGTGGTAGCTTGCACGTGATTTCACACGTGATCCACACGTGATCCACACGTCACCGTCTATAAATATCGCATTGTGCACACGTGTCTCATCACGTGATCTTCAAGGCGTATATACGAGACCGAGTTGACGATCACTAGTTGGTCACGTGCGCGCGAAGACCAAATTAATTGCTCGAGTCCAGCCCAATGCGGCTGATCAGTCACGTGCAGTTTTAAACACTCCAGTGGTGCTCTGGTCGTGCCCCAATCGTCAACTTTCGGACTTCAATTTCCGAGCCTCGCACCGCCGCAAACTTATGCTTTTCTCGCGGCCTTAATTTTCTGTGGAACAATAGTCCTGCGTTTAGTCACCGAACCTTCTGTGCGTGTTCCAAAACAGGAAACAACAGCCCAAAGCAACCTTGAAACCAGACCCAAGAAAGCAGGCCCAGAGGCATCCGAATCCAGGAATTGAATGGAAAACAGAGAACCTCAAAAATCCGTGCCTAACAAGCCCCGCTTCAGCAACCAAAAAAGGTCAATTGGGGAATGGGGTGGCTGGCTGATAGCGAGTGTGCAGGACGCGATTGCTCCAAGGCGTCCGCCCCACCTACCCCCATAAATTGGCCAAAAATTGCTCCCGGCTTTTTTCTCTCTCTACCACCAAATCCACCACACCACCACCAAAATGCATAGAACGTACTCCATGAGATCCACCCGGGCCCCCACGGCTGCCCAGATGCAGGCTCCTCCTCCTCCTCCATCTTCCACCAAGTCCCGGTTTTTCGGCGCCGGCTCGCTTTCCCACTCCATCAGAAAATCCGCCGCCGGAGCCATGGGCCCTGAAATGGCCCGCAAATTGGCGCAATTGATCAAAATGGAGAAGAACTTGATGAGATCCGTGGAAATCACCGCCAGGGAGAGAAAGGAGGTGGCCAAGCAATTGTCTGTTTGGGGAGAGACCAACGACGACGATATCTCCGACATCACCGACAAGTTGGGAGTGTTGATTTACGAGATTGGAGAGTTGGAGGACCAATTCATTGACAGGTACGACCAGTACAGAATCACCATGAAGTCCATTAGAGACATTGAGGGTTCTGTGCAGCCATCCAGAGAGAGAAAGCAGAAGATCACCGACCAGATTGCCTACTTGAAGTACAAGGACCCTCAATCGCCCAAGATCAATGTGTTGGAGCAAGAGTTGGTGAGAGCAGAGGCCGAGTCCTTGGTGGCCGAGGCTCAATTGTCCAACATCACCAGAGAGAAGTTGAAGACTGCTTTCAACTACCAATTCGACTCCATGCGCGAGCACGCTGAGAAGATTGCCTTGATTGCCGGTTACGGAAAGGCTCTCTTGGAATTGTTGGACGAGTCGCCTGTGACCCCAGGTGAGACCCGCCCTGCATACGACGGCTACGAGTCGTCCAAGCAGATCATTGTGGATGCTGAGAATGCCTTGGCTTCGTGGACCTTCGACTCCGCCGTGGTCAAGCCCACCTTGTCTTTTGCTGCACACGAGGAGGACTACGACGAGGATGAGTTTGCTGAGGAGGCCGAGAACTTGAAGATCACCGAAGACCAATGGGCTGACGACCAAAAGGCTCACGCTTAAAAGTTAATTGATGTAATTTTGTATTGTTGTACTACTAGAGGCAGTGAACAATGACCGTTAGTGTAGAATCAATGAGCTCGTAAGTTTGGTTTTAATACTTAGGTAAATGAGAATTGTTATACATGATGTATCTGAGTAATCCTTAGCTTGAAATGAGTTGATAGATCTGCACTTGTTTCCACTCAATGAGTTACTTGATGGTTCTCCAATCCCCAGGTGTCCCTTACTTCATTGTAGGTAATTTTTATGACAATGAAATAAACACACAAAGCTTTACATACAACTGTAGAAAAGCAGTTGGGTGCACTAGCTCCAGGTCCAAATAATCAAATAATCTCCAACTAATCAAATAGACTCCCAATAATCTCCAAATAATCTAATAATTAAATAATCTCCCAATAATCTCCAAATAATCTAATAATCAAATAATCTCCCAATAATCTCCAAATAATCTAATAATTAAATAATCTCCAAATATTCTCCAAATAATTTCCTGAATAGACATGCAAATGCTACCAACATGATGGTGTAAGGTGTGAGGTGCTCTCATTGGTGCCCGGCCCTGGAAAACAGTTAATAAAAAGGCTCCTAATGCTTGTGAATAAAGAGATCACGCGTATTCTAGTCATGTTTTATATGTTCATGTTGGTTCCAATAGTCAGTAGTAGAATAGCCTATGCTGGTCTGGTACTGTATTTTCCATTACTCTAGTATAGTCTTTTACTACATCCAGTAGTCAGAAATAGTGGAGAACTCTAGTACCCCAGGATAGTATTGCAGTACAATTGTATAGAGTTGTAGTACTCTGCTACTGTATTATAGTTCTCGAATGTTTTATCACTGCAGTAGATGGGTACTCTAATACTCTAGTGTGTAGTACTCTAGTGTTTAGTACTCTAGTGTGTAGTACTCTAGTGTGTATTACTCTAGTGTGTAGTACTCTAGTGTGTAGTTTAAATGCTTTAAGTCAGTGCCAGTATATTGGTGTAGTACTAAAGTCTAGTACTCCAGTGTCCTGGTACTTATGGAAGTGTACTAAAGTTACACCAGTTCTCTGTATATACACAAACAATTGGGACTGATTAATGAATTTTTCTTTTCAGGTAAGTCATAATTTTTTTCTGTAAAATTTTGGTGAGAATACCAGGAATTATGAGAGCCACTTTTAAAGGACCAAAAAAGAGGAAAATAAAAAGCACAAAAAATACTTGATGTTCGTTTTTTAATCCCACATTCTCAAAACCACTAATACGATATTTCAAAATTCCTCCAAACATTTCGGTAGTATTCTGGACCCAATGCCACCTCTATGGTGTATCACGTGCGCATACATTCAGCCAGCAGAACCATCATGTCAAGCCCCATTTCACAAAATTGCTAGTTGCTGAATCTACTCTGAAAATCATACTCTATGAATATCCGTCGGAATCTTATATTTTCCCCCTACCATTACTGAGCTACTGTACAGGACTACTCCACTATACCACTCTACAGTACTACAGTGCTACTCTACAGTGCTACAGTACTACTCTAAAATACTACAGTGCTACTCTACAGTACTACAGTACTACTCTACAGTGCTACAGTACTACTCTAAAGTACTACAGTACTACTCTAAAATACTACAGTGCTACTCTACAGTACTTTACGATCGATTGACATACTTTAACTTTTGGTGATTCTACCACTACTTTACGCCTAGTGTTCGGATACCAGTGCATACTTCTCGGTTTGCTACGCTACTAGAAGTTCTACTATTGCGTCTACTTTCCTAGTAATACTGGTACTACAGGACCTTTGGTGACTCCTAGTAATTCCTCAAGCAACACTTTCGTATAGCTTCATGAACTAATACTGAGTGCATCGTACATAGTGTAGCGAGTGAGTAGTACCATAGTTTAGTATATAGTTACTGTATAGTCATGGTTATACCGTAAAACAGTATCATGTACTACTAGTATATAGTTTATAGTGTGGTTTTAGACTCATGAGAGCAGACAGCAGAGTATGGTAGTGAGTCTAGGAGCCTCTTTGAAAAATCCTACTCCACAGGTTACAGTCTATATACTCCTAGTTTTAGATCCGAGTTGTTATACAAGGTACTCTGTTTACTAAGTTTATTTGTGGACAGTTTTTCGGAGGGAGAAAACAGGCTACTTAAGTAGTTTACTAGGGCTGCCTGGTCAACTTTCGTTGCTATGTGCTTGCGAAAAGACCCACCACATTCATCCTGGAACCTGGTACAACGAGAGTAGAACAAGAGTAGAACGAGAGTAGAACGAGAGTAGAACGAGAGTAGAACGAGAGTAGAACGAGAGTAGAACGAGAGTAGAACGAGAG
>NLAL01000318.1:0-12870 GCA_002374735.1 Metschnikowia sp. 13-106.1
ATACTACACTATACTACACTATACTACACTATACTACACTATACTACACTATACTACACTATACTACACTATACTACACTATACTGTATTCTACTTTAAGTAGTCCAATTCTCCCTCTGGAGAATTATAATGAATGAACAGAGTACCTGACGTAACAACACGAATTCAACATCAATGGTATGATTTAGTAACAACACGAATCCAACATCAGTGGTATGATTTAGTAACAAGCGATAGGTAAGAAGAGCAGAGTGTAAAGTCTTGGAGACCAGTTGACTAGAAGTCGAAGTGCCCGGAGGTATACCAAGATGCCTCCAAGAACCAGACCCACCAAAAGATCTCGTCTTGATAATACTTCAATGACCACTGACAACTCTTTTCCTTCTCCTGATAACACTTTTTCTAAAGTAACACTTTTTCTGAAGTAACACTTTTTCTGAAGTAACACTTCCCCTAGAGTGTTTACATATCTTGATGAGACTATGAGTCAATGTCTTATAATATGAGTCACCAACTAGATAATACTCTCTGGTCAAAGACAGGTCGTCCTGGTGGCGCAACCGGCGTTGCGGATCTGGTGTTATCTAATCTATATATATCGTGACTCTATATAGCACCAATCCACAAGCTTAAGAGTGCAATGAAATGTTAGAAGTACACAAATACGACTGTACACAGACCCGACATTATATTAGTTTGGGAGAATAATTTGATGTGCCCTTATAACAAAAATCTACAAGTTTACGAGAACGTGCATGAGAGTGTATAATTCCACGGTTGCAAAAATTACAAATATGGATGAAATGTATAATTTTACGAGACATTGCATGAGGATTCTACAAATTTACGAGTCAAATTCTACAATTTTACGAGACTTTGCGTGATTTTTCTATACTTTTACGAGACATTGCATGCAAATTCTACAATTTTACGAGAGATTGCATCACAAATCGACAATTTTACGAGAAAATGCATGAATAATCTACAATTTTACGAAGATCTGCATCAAAAATCAACAATTTTACGAGAAATTACATGAAAAATCCACAAATTTACGAGAAAAAAACACAATTATACAGGAAAAATCCACACATTTACGAGAAAAAAACACAATTATACAGGAAAAATCCACAATTTTACGACACTCTGCATAAAAAAACCACAAAGTTACGAGTTCACGAAAAATGCAAGTCTGAAAAATTCCTAATTCACAAACCAATTTTATATGAAGCAACATTTTGACGAGTATGATTTTAAAAGTTCACAAACCCAAATCTACGAGCTTACAATTTTACCAGTCTACAAAATTTCTTTAAATTTACGATTTACATATCTTTAGGAATTTGTGATTTTACGATTACGTAATTTCACAAGTATGCAATATTATGAATCCACAAATTAGCTTAAAACTTTAAACTTTACAAATTTACATTTATAACAAACATCTATAAACTCGATTGTTTTACGAGACATTGCATTGAAATTCTACAATTTTACGAGAATTTGCATCCAAATTCTACAATTTTACGAGACTTTGCATTGAAAATCCACTATTTTACGAGAATTTGCATTGAAAATATACAATTTTACGAGAATTTGCTTTGAAAATCTATTATTTTACGAGAATTTGCATTGAAATTCCACTATTTTACGAGAATTTGCTTTGAAAATCTACAATTTTACGACAAAAAACTACAACTTTACGAGAATTTGCATCAAAATTCTACTATTTTACGACAAAAAACTACAACTTTAAGAGAAATATCGGCAATTTTACGAGGTTCAAATTGTATAAATACTCACTTCAATACACTCCACATAATATCCCCTACACAAACACAGAGGCTCATACGAAATACTTATACTAACAGTTAGGGAATAGACTGTATGACTTCAATAACCACTGTATGCTCCATACATTTTAGAGGTTTGTAGTGTAAACATTGATGAAGTAGGATTTGCAGAAATACACAAAATGCAAATCTGTGGTTTCCACAAATACGCAAAATGCAAAATCTGTGGTTTCCACAAATACACCAAATGCAAATCTGTGGTTTCCACAAATACACATTTTTACCTGTCCCCAAACCCAAACACCAAAGCCATAGACTTTCCACGCATTGTATTTTTTCAAACAGGATATCTTCCTCGGGGTCAATTTCCTCATCCGATTAAAATCCACTCAGTAGACTCAGTAGAAGGTACTCCCAGTCAAAGTCACCTCAATGAATAGTACGGTCCATAGGCTTGAACAGTCTTTAAATAGGACTTATGCACTCCACAATATAGCTTGCCGTACCAAATGAGTATAGAAATGCCTATAGACCCTAAAACTCTCTAGTACACAATTAGACTTCCATTTTTCAGAAATTTCATGAGTGTTTAGACTTCCATTTTTCAGAAATTTCATGAGTGTTTAGACTTCCATTTTTCAGCAATTTCATGAGTGTTTAGAATTCCACTTTTCAGCAATTTCATGAGTGGTTAGACTTCCATTTTTCAGCAATTTCATGAGTGGTTAGACTTCCATATATCAACGATTTTTAAGTCCACAATTTACAACAGAAATGAACAAATATTTGAAATTCCACCTTTACATGTCTTCATATCCAGTGTCCAGGTTACCAAAGAATTCCATACAAATGCCACTTTTCCTGGTAAATACAGCGTAGTCTGTTCTTTTGGTACATATCCACCCATCGTTCTTTTGGGCTCAGTGCAGTCCCTCAGGATATTTCCTCTTTCGTGGCAGTTGTGGCACTTCACATTTAAAACGTCCCTTGGGTTGCAACCTTGTTTCAATTCGGCCTTTTTTCCGACGTGATATGACACTTTGGTCTATCCGCTTAGCACCAACGCTTTGCTTTATTTCCAAAAAATATTGTTCAGTGATTATGATTGACATTTCTCTGGTAGGTAGTGGAACCGTTTCTCTCGTCAAGCACTCGTCAAATTCTTTGAGGATTTGTTCAGTCATACCCTTCGTCCATGAGAAACATGGAGTATACAACTTGACTCATACCTCTAAAGTCCAAAGTTTTAAAGTCTACTTTGATTGTGACACTGCTCAGCAATGTACACATAGCCTTCCCATTTTGCTCACTTGGTTTAAAGCATTCTAGATGTCCTGGACTGATCTGGGAAACTGTTGATCTGGGTTGATCTGGTCTTCATATTTGCTCTGAAGTTACCAGTAGCCCTGTACCTTTCCGCAAGGTCAACGATATCACCTTCCACTTTTGAAATATAATTCTTGAGAATGTTTAACCCTCAGGTGTCAAAGGTTCTAGACGTTTTTCAACATGTCAAGTACCTTGCCTGGTCCTTCAAAGTACACCCAAAGGTATTCTGCTGCTTTCACTCTCTCCAAAGCTCTCACAAACCCACGCTGGCGAAAATATACAAACAAAGAATTCAAAAAGTGTCGTACTCCTTCGCACAGTGTTTCAAACCAAATGGCGGAATGTTTCACACCAACTTTCATTAGAATTTATTCTCAATTTTAAGTCTGGGGGATTGCCTCATGTGTACTGCATTTGGGAGTGTTGCAGTACCAATCAAGGCCCAAAACGGAAGGAACTGAACCGGTTTCCTTGATATCCTGTACACAACAACTTGTGACGGGTTTCGAAACTTTTAGAATTATTGGTTTGTTCAATTTGCCTAGTGTGGTTCAAAACATTGCCGCGCTGGTTTGAATCGTTTTGAAAAACACTGTTAGAACACGAGTGATGTGTTAGCTGCAGAATCCTGTCCTGTAGAGAAACAATCCAAATCCTTACTAAACACCCGTACCTCCACATTAATTAATATTGATGGCTCTGGCTTTAGGACACATCGTGGCATGTCCCCTCAGTTGACACTTCTGCACTCCTGGATATTGACGTCTTTTATATTGAGGTGGAGCCTTCACGTGACTTTGGTCATGTGATTGGTAGACAACAAGGTGTTTGGAGCAGTTCGAGGAAAGCCTTTCCGCACCCTGATAGCTCCCCTAAGTCTTTTCGTAAGGCGTAACCTATACCGTCCTGCACAGTACATATACCAAAGGCATTCACACAGTTCAGGTCCTTCGTGTATGTCTATATGCAGGTGGTGTACAGGTTTGGTCCGCCTCGCACCACCTCCCCGTAGAACCTGGGTCTTGCAACACACAACTTACATGTTCCTGTATATGAATATATACTAAGCAAAAAATGAAAGGGGTTTGGGTGTACTGTCCAGTGACTGCTATGTGCAGGTTATTTGTATTCTGAGAAAACAGCTCCTTTTGTCTCTCTGAGACCGCAGCCACTCACGTGACTTTGGTCATGTGAAGGACCCCAATATGAACTCCCGCTATTTTATAACACCACCAATATATATATATATATAAAAAAACTACGGGAGTGCATCTCAAGACTTCTCCCAAATCCACACCCACTAATATTAACTATGTAGAGGTACTGGTGTTTACAAAGACATGCAGTGACTTCTTCACAATAATATTCGCGGTGTACGGGTTTTTGCTTGTCTCGCTCACGTCTTGCACTACACCTTATAAGTCCATGTCTTAAGGTCTTAAGATCTTGAGGTCTTGTAATATAACTGGATGTCCTGTATACTAAGACATGATACTGCATATGTGGAAAAAACTATGAGTACAAAAATTAGACCTGTACACAAATCCAGAGTCTACAGAAAGGACCTCAGGGAATTCTGAACATCTGTGACGCTCTAAATGTACGATTTTGTGATACAAAATTTTACAGTGCTACTCTTATAAACGTTAATTCGGAAGATTCGTATACCCCCTTTTTTTGGTGATATGACTATCTGCTCATTTTAAAGAAATACCGTCCAGTAATTCTGGACTTCTTGTAATCCACTCTTATGTGCAAGACACGATCGCCCTGGCATAATTTTATGATCCACAATTTTACCACTACAAACTTATACAAATGTAGATTTTAGTATGCAGACAATCAACAATTTGACGACTTTTTGCACTAGGATTGGTCAATTTTACGAGATTTTGCTTTGGTATTCTACACTTTTACGATGAAAATATTACATTTTTACGAGCCTGCGTTGCTATTCTACATTTTTACGAGCATTTGCATGAGAAAACTACACTTTTACGAGACTCTGCATTGAAATTCACAAATTTTACGAGAAAAATACACCATTTTACGAGCCTTTGCGTATAAAGTATATATTTTTACGACGAAATTCTACAAATTTACGACGAAATTCTACAAATTTACGACGAAATTTAACAGTTTACGAGTACAAAAATTCAAGTTTACATATTCACGGACCACTATAAAACACACAATCCGATGGGTTTAATTTTTCCATGTCAACTTTTGAGTCTACTCTGAGTCTACTTTGGGTCTACTCTGAGCCTACTTTGAGTCTACTCTAAGCCTACTTTGAGTCTACTTTCAGTCTACCTTTTTCGAGTCTAGTCTTTCTTGCTGTAGACCGGTTCATGTCTAAATATCACCAGTGTAAAGTATCAATCTACAAACATAAGATTGCAATGAAAATATACATTTGCACAATTACGATTGTTTACTTCAGACATTTATTTGTCTAATTTTCAAGACTATTAGTTTGAATGCATGAAATGTGTAAATTTACGAGTCTATGGTTGCAGAAATCTACTATTTTACGAGACCTTGCATTAAAAATCTACAATTTTACGGGACGTTGCGTTGAAATTCTATAATTTTACGAGACCTTGCATGAACATTCTATAATTTTACGAGACTTTGCATTACAATTCCACTATTTTACGAGACTTTGCATTAAAAATCTACAATTTTACGGGACTTTGCATTAAAATTCTATAATTTTACGGGACCTTGCATTAAAATTCTACTATTTTACGAGACTTTGCATTAAAATTCTACTATTTTACGAGACTTTGCATTAAAATTCTACTATTATACGAGACTTTGCATCAAAATTCCACTATTTTACGAAACTTTGCATTAAAATTCCACTATTATACGAGAAGTTGCATCAAAAAATCACTATTTTACGAAACTTTGCATTAAAATTCCACTATTATACGAGAAGTTGCATCAAAAAATCACTATTTTACGAGATTTTGCAGTACTTCTCGACTACTTTACGAGGGTATCCGTTAAAGGTCTACATTTGTCTACACAAAGCCACAATTTATGTACTACAATTTTGTGAATATTGACAAATTTACAATAACATATTTCGAATAATCCACTAATTCATGAGGCTCTACGAAAACTACATATAGAAGGTTTACTCACTAATTTTTCACATCACTGGCTGGCTATTCAAGAAATTACAGTACTATATTAACGAGATCCGCTACTACTATAATACTATAGCAATATACAATATTCTGGTAAACCGGAATGTGCAGGTAAAAATAATGTACCATTAGGACGTATTAGAGTTTGATGATGATACCAAAAAAGTGCCATTAAAGAATGCGCAAGCAACGACTCATATTCTTCTAGAGCCGAGACTGGTAAAGGCAAACCAGAAACCGAAAAGGTTACAGCTGCCGACTTGAGCCCTTTCCTTCTATACAGGACATAATCAGAAAGAGGTATGACAAATTTAGGCTGTCAGCTTGTGTCAACGAGTACCTAGAATATACGGAGGCAAGGTATTGAGATGTTGTATGTAGGTATATAAGATGTTATATGCAGATGTTATGATGTTATATGCAGGCAAATGAGATGTTGCAGACAAGTGAGATACAATGATTTCCAAAACTATTCAAACCAGCGCGCCAAAATGGTTCAAACCACATTAGCAAAATTAAACAAACCAATAATTCAAAACGTTACTATTTTAATATTAATAGACACTTCACATAAACCGTTTATTTTGAATCTCTGATTCTTAACAACTTTTAAATCATAAGTACGAACCTTTTTGAATTACTGGTTTGTTGAATTTTGCTAGTGTGGTTTGAATCGTTGTCGCTGGTTTGAATCGTTGTCGCTGGTTTGAATAGTGAAAAACACTGTATGTACATGCTCCTGATGAATGGGACCTGCAGACTATGGTTAGACAAGGGCTGTGTGGACCTTAGTCAAACACAAGGTGAAACTGACATCCCTTTATCAACATATACTAAAACTCGAGGTGAAACTGAAATACCCCTTTATCAACATACACTAAAACTCAAGGTGAAAGCTCGAAATGCTACTGGATTTTGGACTCTTTGTGCTGCTTAAAAAGACTAAATGGTTGAGATCGCTTAAAGCTCTATTTTGAGGCCGGCTTTAAGCTGACTGGGGCCTGTTTTATGTTCTATTGGGGGGACTACATAATGTTCTATTGGGGGACTACATAATGTTCTAACTGGGGGCGTTTTTGCATTACAATTGGTCAAGTATACTAAGGTTATTGATATGGAACTTTGCATTGAATAATACCAAGAATAATGCATTGGTTTCGAGTAACCGTATGTGCAAAAATGTCCATTGAGCATCTTGAAATGGGAATATATCCATAGAGACTAGAAAAAGCTGATACAGTCCAATCCCAATCCGCTTCATATAGTTTTCTGCACTGACTTTCCCTGCGGATATCTTGAGATGAATGTGTTGAGTATTAGACATAGAGCTATGATTCTGCTTCTTGTTCTCTTATTCTCTTGTTCTCTTCGGCTTCTGCTTCGGCTATGAAATGGTGTGAGATGTGGACCTTTTAGTCATCGTCTTGGCGCAAACTCATTTTTCACATCTTTCAATCGAAAACTCCCCAAAGGGAAAAACGGGCCAAGGTTTATTTCCCTCAAGCTGCATTAACATTCCACTCAAAATTTAATAGACCTAAGTAGAACGGTCTAGACTCTATGGAAATTGGCACCCATTCGAAAGAGTGAGGCCCTGTGAGTACCTGTCAGCTCTGTGCAAATCCTGCAAGACTTATTAAACCGACACAACGTGATTGGATGAAAATAGGCAAAAGTATTCCATTGGCTTTTTTAACTAGCTGAGTACGCTTCCATTTGACTGGTGAAGTTGGGGGTGGTAGTGGTGGTCCATGCGAGAGCTATAGGCTTTGAGACTAACTAATGCTTCAACTTCCTGCAGTGTGTATTACATCCTGAACAGAGAAGTTACACCTTTCTTCACCCAAAGTCAATGAAATGAGGTACTATGCAAAGTCAATTCCCGAATCATATAACTCATTTCCAGGAGTTTCCTGGCAAGCCTTTTTCTTCAATCAGTCAGCTTCCATGACAGCCTCCATCGACAGAGTCAGCTTCCATCGACAGAGTCAGCTTCCATCGACAGAGTCAGCTTCCATAAACACAGTAACTTTGAGGAGGGATAATCAATGGCAGTCGTGATTGCTCTGCTTTACACAAAATATGGGTATCCACCTCAAAAAACCCAAACATGGAACTGGCGTGGCTGCGACTTTGTACATATCCACACCCATTCCCCTCACACAAAGTAGTAGTAGTAGAGTAGTTGTAGTAGTACAGTACTAGAGTAGAGTAGTTGTAGTAGTACAGTACTAGAGTAGAGGGAAGTAGTGTAGTAGTACAGTACTAGAGTAGAGGGAAGTAGTGTAGTAGTACAGTACTAGAGTAGAGGGAAGTAGTGTAGTAGCCCGTTGGTGACGCAGCCTCTCTATTCCATGGCTTGTGAGTGCACTAAAGAACACGACAAGGACTCGTTCAGAGTGTACATGAACAAACTTAATGATAATGGGCAAATGGGCAAGCTCAACGTTTTACGGTGGATTGTGCAGGAGGTGTGGAGAAGGAATACTACGCAAGAAGCCGTGCTAGAGGGCTGGTTGGAGAATGGAGTAGACTACCATCCTCTCTAGGAAAGCCATTATGAGTCTCTGGCATTCATCAGAAAAGTCATAGTGAATATCTGATACTCATAATATCGGGATACTATATCAAGATCCTCGAACTTTATGATCATTGGGTTATCATAACCTCGCTGGAGTCACACTTGTTTAAAAATGTATAAATAGGTGACCGGGGTCTTGTGTGCAGGATACTACATCACAAGACCCTTTTCTCTAGAATAATGGACACTTCCATAGTATTTGTTAGCCTAGACTTTGAAGGTTGCACCCAAAGGGTTCTTGCTCTTGTCACTCAAAAATTGACCTGTAAATATTCAGTGGATCGACATTCCTGGATGGTAGTAGAGGCCAGTAACGAGCTTAGGTGTCACCAAGAAGTATTACGAAGGACTTTTCTTGCATGCTGTGTGCACCAAATGCTTAGGGGCCATTTTTTCAATCTTTGGGTCCATGGCTTTGTTGATTTCATCCACAATTCCGATGGGAGTTTGCGTAGTAGTAGTAGTAGTAGTGTAGTAGAGTAAAGGGTAGTAGTAGTAGTAGTAGTAGTAGTAGTAGTAATAGATTAGTGTAGTAGTGTAGTATAGTAGTAGTAGTAGTAGAGTAGTGTAGTAGTAATAGATTAGTGTAGTAGTAGTAGTAAATGAAATTTTTTAATGTGTTCAAGCCGGAGACCATACAGATTTGCAGAGCTACTTGATACTTTTGATGGACTATACACCAGATACCAACCCTGTCTACTTTGACTATTTGAGACCATAACCTGTTTACTACAACTCAGGGATTACTACAGCTAAGGGATTACTACAACTAAGGGATTACTACAGCTAAGGGATTACTACAACTCAGGGACTACTACAACGACTATAGAGTAGTATTAAACTATAGAGTAGTATTAAACAATAGAGTAGTAGTAGTAGACTATAGATTAGTATTAAACTATAGAGTAGTAGTAGACTATAGATTAGTATTAAACTATAGAGTAGTAGTAGTAGACTATAGATTAGTATTAAACTAGGCAGGCAGTAAACCCGAAAGTCAACCACCGCCCCATATGCTCGACCGACCATCAGAGCCAATCCTTATCCCGAAGTTACGGATCAATTTTGCCGACTTCCCTTAACTACTTTGTTCTATCAACTAGAGGTTGTTAACCTTGGAGACCTGCTGCGGATATGAGTACGACTTGGCATGGATAGATATGTGAATTTTCAAGGATTGTAATAAGTGCACTGGGCCACAAACAAGTCGTGACTATTCCATTCCCAAACCTTCTCTCTGGTTAATCCATTTCCAAGGTTATTGAATGTTATAAAAAAAAGAAAACTCTTTCCAGAACTTATTCCAATGTCTTCACATTCTTTACGTTACCGTTTCCATATCCAAGTACTGGAATTTTAACCAGTTTCCCTTTCCCTCCCTATTTCAACCTATGTTTTAGACACCCTAAAACAAAAAATCGTTTTATTAACAGCTATGCTTGGAGGTTAGGATCGACTTACCCATGTTCATTTACTGTTGACATGGAACCTTTCCCCACTTCAGTCTTCAAAATTCCCATTTGAATATTTGCTACTACCACCAAGATCTGCACTAGAGGCGGTTCCACTCGATTTCACAACCAAGCTTCTACACCACCTCCACGCCTGCCTACTCTTTTTTCAAACAAGAAAAGTGGTAAAGTATAAGTATCACGCTTAGCGCCATCCATTTTCAGGGCTAGTTCATTCGGCCGGTGAGTTATTACACACTCCTTAGCGGATTTCAACTTCCATGGCCGCCGTCCGGCTGTCTAGATGAACTAACACCTTTTGTGGTGTCTGATTAGCGTGAATTCTGGCACTTTAACTTTACGTTCGGTTCATGCCGCATCGCCAGTTCTGCTTACCAAAAATGGCCCACTAAAAGCTCTACATTCGTGAAAATGTTCAATAAAGTAACATCTTCTTCTTACATATTTAAAGTTTGAGAATATGCTAAGGCTAATTTTGCCCCGAGACATCTAACCATTTTTGCTTTACCTCATAAAACTGTTTTGAGCTTCTGCTATCCTGAGGGAAACTTCGGCAGGAACCAGCTACTAGATGGTTCGATTAGTCTTTCGCCCCTATACCCAGATTTGACGATCGATTTGCACGTCCGAACCGCTACGAGCTTCCACCAGAGTTTCCTCTGGCTTCACCCTATCCAGGTATAGTTCACCACCTTTCGGGTCCTAATAATTATGCTTCCTCTCCCGCCCTTTAGGACAGGAGGATTGACCAATATTTTCCTTGGGCATTTGGGGTTGACCAATATTTTCATTGGGCATTTGGGGTTGACCAATTCCTTCCATAATCGTTAGACTCCTTGGTCCGTGTTTCAAGACGGGCGAGAGGAAAGACTCTTGGGGGCATCCCTGCGCTGAAGGAGTCCCTTTAACATCTTCCCTCCCCTTCCCTTTCAACAATTTCACGTACTGTTTCAGTCTCTTTTCAAAATTCTTTCATCTTTCCATCACTGTACTTGTTCGCTATCGGTCTCTCGTCAATATTTAGCTTTAGATGGAATTTACCACCCACTTTGAGCTGCATTCCCAAACAACCCGACTCTTAGTAGACTATAGATTAGTATTAAACTATAGAGTACTAGAGTATTAGACTATAGATTAGTATTAAACTATAGAGTAGTAGTAGTAGACTATAGATTAGTATTAAACTATAGAGTACTAGAGTAAAGAGTAGTAGTAGACTATAGATTAGTATTAAACTATAGAGTACTAGAGTAAAGAGTAGTAGTAGACTATAGAATTGATTAAGTTAGAAGGAAGAATCTCTGAATATATAAATGAGACTTCGCCCCCTTTTATTATAAGTATTGAATATTGAATATTAACTGCCCGGAGGAATACCAAGATGCCTCCAATAGTCAGTAGTCAGTAGTTAGTAGTAGGGATTTGGCCAGTGTTAGTTAGTAGTTGGGATACGGGGTCTGGTGCCTTGGACGAGTCATTGGCTTTCATAGGCTCGAAAAGTACCTATGGGTAGTGTCAGCCAATGTTAGCACTAGAGCTCATTCAGCCGATACTTCCACTAATGGTGGTGTCTCTTCTGATGGGCCTAACACTATATACTCTATACTCTACTATACTTTAGTATAATCTGTATTTTCTAGTAATTTCTATATGCTGTATACTTCTATACTTTGTATAATCACCTCTGCTCTATTGACTGTATCCAGACCACCAAAAGATCTCGTATTGATAATACTTCAATGACCCTGACAACTGTCCGTCTCCTGAAGTAACACTTCTTCTGAAGTAAACACTTCCCTAGAGTGTTTACATACCTTGATGACATTATGAGGTCAATATCTTATAGTATGAGTCATCCACTGTATATTACTCCTGGTTAATCACAGGTTCTCCTGGTGCTGCAACCGTCGTTGTAGATCTGGCGTTATCTAATCTACAGGTTAACTTTATACTTTACACTTTATACTTTATACTTTATACTTTATACTTTATACTGTTACTANTGGCGTTATCTAATCTACAGGTTAACTTTATACTTTACACTTTATACTTTATACTTTATACTTTATACTTTATACTGTTACTACTTTATACTTTATACTTTATACTTTATACTTTATACTTTATACTTTATACTTTATACTTTATACTTTATACTTTATACTTTATGCTTTATACTTTATACTTTATAAGACTATACATCCTAATCAGGAAACTCATTAGTCTCTAGGTCAAGAGTTCCTTCAACTAAGGTGAAGTCAATGTGCCATCTGTATACCAATTAGCCAGATACTATCAAATAAGCAATCGTGATTCAATGAGCCGTTCGCTGTTTCACTGTATATTGCTATACTTACACATACATGGCTTAATCTTTGAGACAAGCAGATGACTAGTTGCAGGATCAACCAGATAACTAAGGAGATCTTTTTTGCGGTTGTCCACTGGCTCGTATTGAAAACGAGCAGAGTGATTTTGTGGTTTGCGTTTCTTGGGTATAGTCTAGTAATGCCCTGTTTCTTTCCTTTTGGGCTACG
>NLAL01000221.1:0-28325 GCA_002374735.1 Metschnikowia sp. 13-106.1
TTTGTATGTTTATTCGCCGATGGATCCCCAATAGGTGGGGATCCGAGTACTTATAGTTAGCCTGTGAGTACCAGAGAAGTGGAGCATTACGGGTAAACGCCATGTCACGAGGTAAGGTGAAAGTATGGGTCCAAGTCACGGGGTATGACGCATTGGACAAGTCAATGGCATTTGTAGGCTCTAACAATACCTTTATGGGTAGTGTGTTTACCCATGGTGGGTCTAACATATTATAGTATAGTATATTTTAGTAGTGTGTATAGTTTAGTACATTATAGTGTTGTATAGTATATTATAGTGTTGTATAGTATATTATAGTGTAGTATAGTGTAGTATAGGGTAGTGTAGTATAGGGTAGTATAGTATATCATAGTGTAGTATAGTATATTATAGTGTAGTATAGTATAGTTTAGCAGTATAGTATAGTGTATAGTATTCATGAAGCTTACTCTGTCGATCGTAACAATTGCCATTCCGAACCATGTGTCACCGCCATCGCTCCACAGTGTTACGATGGACCTCTGGAATCTTCTAGACCAATCCTTTATTGTTCCAGTAGAGAGTTTTCGGTACTATGTTTATCTCAGTTATATAAGCCGCTTCCGTTCTTTTTAGGGAACCAGCAAAGAGAAAAGCATTGGAAAGGCTGAAATGTATTAACGAACATAACAGATACGTTCCGAAAATTGCAACAGTGTAACAAACACTTGTGGGACTACCATGGATGGGTTTTAAGATAGAAAAAGAGTATTATTCATACATGTATGTATTAATCGTTTTGTAATCTGGAGCATACCACTCGACTCTAACAACTACAGTCCATACAAATCAAGATTGTGTACCCTACTCAATACTAACCACGATACCCTACTAAATACTAACCACTTTACTCTACCCAATAATAACTACATGCTTTAGTCTACATTAAAAAAGAGAGTGTACTACTCCTCATGCTAGAGTTTTCACTAACCAGGATAATCTCTAGTTCTGACTTACTCCAATCTCTACTCACTAAGATACACCACGCTACTACAAAGCTACTGTAGTTATGTGTAGCTAATACCCTAGTTTGACCAGATAATACCCTGGTTTGACCAGTTAATACCCTGGTTTGACCAGATAATACCCTGGTTTGACTAACCTTTTACTCTACTCTAAATATATAAAAATTCCTTATCTGTAGTCTCCGGTCACCACTAACGAGGTGCTTTAGTCTATACCAATCACATAGTCCAGTCTATACCAACCACATACTCTATTATACACGATTCATGACTATAATAAGACTGTACTCATACTCACAGATGGTCTGTGTCAGATCCACCATATGTAGTGCTCTACCTATTGAGGTCTTACGAAGCCACTCGGTCTGATACTAACAGTATGAATTGAATAGCTGACCAGTCACTCCTTCTGCTGAAAAGTATATGAGCATCTCAGATTTCCTCTTTGATCGGTGAATCAACATAGCAAACAGAGTACCTGACGAACCAAGACTCTACTACTCCACTACTACTATTCTATTTCTTCCACTACTCCACTACTACTATTCTATTTCTTCTACTACTCCACTACTACTATTCTATTTCTTCTACTACTCCACTACTACTACTACTACTGCTACTCACTTAGACATCTAGTTTTTCACATACTCTAGTTACTATCACTCTTGTCTGTAATCGTTAGTCCCTGGGCTTTACTATAAAGACATGTGATATTCTAGTTTCTAATACCAACCATATCCTCTAGTTGATATTATAGAGCCCTTTGAAAGCTATATGGGAATGGATGGGGACCTTACCGTTCATTCCGTTCATTATACTTCATATCTGTGAAAAAAAGTATTTTTCTGACAGTTTCTTCAAACCTGTACAATCGTTTGCTGATTGTTCAATAGATTTCATACTGCAACCCCTTTAGATACCCGACTAACTATCCCTTAGGATACCCATCCACCTACAACGTAGCAGGGCCCATAAAGAGTAAATCATTCTTGCCCGTCAAGAAATGTTCTCGTATGCTTTTAGTCAAGTCTGACGTGTTCTACCTCGACCACGGAGCCTTGAAGTTGTTTAACCAGAGACGCTTCAACCAGAGATGATTCAACCAGAGTTCAACCAGAGTTCAACCAGAGTTCAACCAGAGTTCAACCAGAGTTCAACCAGAGTTCAACCAGACACGATCAAGTTGGGCTCCCACTTCATGAACTTAAACGATTTCCAAAAGAGACTCACTCACACGCCGAAGATCTTGGAATTGGACCACTTGACCATCCCTGGTGACCTCAACTTGGGTAGAAGTGTGGAACTAAAGGAAACTGTTATCATTTATGTCAATAACAATGAGTCTTGAAATTCCGAATGGCTCCATGTTAGAAAACGTCGTCGTTGCTGGAACCTCGCGTACCTTGGAACACTAGGTTTCACTGATTACCAGGCTGGGGAATGAATAAACAACTTGAACTTGCTCGTTTACGTCTGTAAATGTATTCGACGCGCCATAAATTTTAGGACATTCTAAACGTTGCGTAAATCTTTGAGGAATAATTAAGCTTCAATTGGCCCAACCATAGCATCGGAACTACTATTCGTAACCTTCTACCATTTGTTCAATAGAGGCAGGAGTCATTAACAACACGACTTTTGCCCAAAAGACAAGTCTCTTTGAAGGTAATCTGTAAGTAATAAGTGTAGGTTCTCCAATAGAACCAGTATATTGACATGGGCCACTTTCAGCAGTAGAGCTCTTATCCGTGGATCTGAATCCCCTAAACCAATAAAGTATCGATTAAAATGGAGTTGGTGTGATCAGAAATAGTACACATAAGTATGGAATAGCAGCCATTAATAAATCCATGAATGATAGTATCTTCATGCACCTATACCTAGGTTAATTCATCTGGAGTGGACACGAGATCAATTTTCTCTTGATAACTCAAATTTAAGTGTATTGGGAATTATAGATATAGAAAAAGGAAGTATTGAAATGAAAAAGGATACCTCAAAAGTTGGGGGGAACTGGTCCTTTATATTGCTGACGCTTGCGGTGCGGGGTGTGTTTCAGATTTGCAGCCACAAACACAAAACCAGATATAAAAGGAGCGCCTGCCCCAATTTTTTTGATAGACTTTTTTTCATCTCTTTTCAGGCTTTCATAGACTTTTTTGCTTCTTCACTTTTTTGCCTCTTCACTTTTTTGCCTCTTCACTTTTTTGCCTCTTCACTGTTATAAAAAGATTTGCATGTCTTAAAAACCATATGCTCGCATTACTACACATAATGCTACTCTTAATAGGGTATATGATTAAGGTTCTAATATAAAAGTGTGTTGTGCTCATTAGACGATGCATTAAATGACTGTAATGGTTTAAGGATGATTGTGGTTAAGAAGGATGTCTAGTCTACGCGGTGCACCTGCGATATGGCGTCGTCGTTGATAGCCTCCTCGGTGAAGGTGTCTGGGTCGACGCCGTGGGGCACCTTGAAGAACTTGTTTTTCCAGAACCCGTCTGCGCCCATGACCTCCTTGACCACCAAGGTGTAGCCTCCCACACGAGGCATGATCTTGGTCCAGAAGGCCCAATAGATGGCACCCACCAAGAAAATGCCCCACGTGACCACGGGGTGGATCCAGTACGGCAACGATTCGTACACGGTCTGGCCGTCGGTGGGGGGAATGTAGGGGGCCACGATCAAATAAAGCGACAGGAGGGCAAAGAAAAAGACAACGGGGAATGGCGTGCAGATGGGAGGAGTCCAGGTCCGGTGGCCTCTATATGCGGACCACTTCAAGTATAACAAGCCAATGCCCACAAACGTGTTGACCACGTTCAAAGGGTACGAGATCAAGTTCAAGATAAAGTTGTATGCGTCTCCGGGAGGTGGGGCCAAGATTGTGATCACACAGATGACCCAGTGTTGGAATAAGCCCACAAACGGCGAGTTGAATGGCTTGGAGGTGGAGAAAAACCGGGAAAAAGGCAAACTGCCCTCACGGCCCAACTGCTGGATGATTCTACCCTGCGAGAAGATCACCGAGAGCACATTTCCCAACGTGGACAAGGCCACAAACACCGACGAAGCCTTCTCGGCCTTGGGGCCAAAAGCGTACCGGAAAAACAAGCCCACGACAGTTCGTCCGGAGTTTCTAATGTCTTCCGCAGGCACCACGGCAAAATAGGCCACATTGACCAAAAGATAGAGCACCGTGATGATGCACAACGCAAGCGGAGCAGCCAACTTCAACACCCGGACTGGGTTCCTGCACTCACCCAAAGCATAGTTGGCATTACTGTATCCCACGTACGACCAGATGATGTTGTATAAGGCGTTCACCACTCCGAAACCGGATGGAGACGTGCCGTGGAAACTATCGGTGAAGTTGCCCGGGCTCTTGAAGTTATTGGTCTTGATACCTCCTCCCAAAGCCACCCAGCCAGCCACGGATATGAATAAGATGATGGCCACCTTGAAGATTCCCAACACGTTGGCCAACATTAAGCCGGACTTGATGTGGAGCCCGTTGATCAAAAATGCAAACGTAATGACTCCCACACCGATTCCACGGGTGTTCCATTGCGTAGTCTCTACGCCTGCTGCAGTGAGAAGAAACTCTCCGGTCACTATACTGTTACCTGCGGCCCAGCCGAGGAAAAAAATGTACGATGCGTACATGGCGGTGACAAAGAACTTGGGTTTGGTGTAAATGTACTCAAGGTAGTTCTTTTCACCTCCGTTCTTGGGAATGGCAGACCCAAGTTCCATATATGTTAGGAGGCCGGTGAAGGCAATGATACTGCCCACCACCCATAAGATCAACGACGTGCCCACGGACCCTGAGAGGGTCAAGATGGTACTGGCCGTCGAAAACACACCTGCTCCAATGATCCGGTTGGTCACCAAGAAAATGGCTGACACCACACCGATATCCTTCTTATTCTGGTCGATGTTGACCACGGCATTGGTTTCGAAATCCTCGGTATTGTGGAACGACGCCGAGTCCGACTTCTTCTCCTCCAAATGCGACATGTTGCTTAGAAATGGAGAGGGTGGAATGCTGCACGCCTATATATAATGGGCTAGTCATGGGCTCACGATGCGCACGAAAAGAAACTGTGGCCCGCGTGCGCCGCGGTACTCGCCGGGTCCGCTTAGCTGCAGGGACTGGGGATTTGGGGCTCCGGACCTATGCACGGACGTGTTGTGTGCCGGACGCCATCATCTATATGCGCACAATCTGCCTTCTGCGAACGGCATTATGCCCTCAATGTGCGGCGTTACCGCATACATAAAAAGGCGTTCTCGGAGAAGCTTGAGTTGCTCGCACGTGCTCGGTTGCTCCACAGGCCGCCACCGGCCTCTCCAGTACATTGGTGATAACGTCCAGAATGCCATGTAAGCCTCAGTGACGGTTCCAAGACCCCCAACAAATTCGCTTATGTGGCCTCTATGCGATGGCGTTCCAGAATGCCGTCTTAAAAATTGCTTTTTGAGGTACCATCCCACGTGACTCCACGCGTCACGTGGCAGCCACAGTGACACCACAGTCATTCAATGCGCGCAGAAGGCACTTGACGTTAAGTGTCCCGCGAGATGTTCCACAGTCACGTGCAGCCACATCATCCGCGAAGTTCAGTCGCGTGAAGCATCACGTGCCGATACGCTCCATTATACACGAGGTGACATTATCACGATATTCATGAGACTGATACTGGCGTGATACTGGTTTAGTATTGTAAGGATTTCATAGTGATCATGTGGCATAGAGTGAGTGAGTGGATATAGTACGTGAGAAAGTGACAGATTATGGAGAGTGGCTTATAGTGATTTTAGTAAGTCATGACTCTGGAGTAGTCAATAGCTATGATGACGAAATACTTAAAAAGACATTAAGATATTTGATCCAATCAAACTCAAGTACTCTGCACTGTAAAAATACCCAGTCCTCACACGCATTGTTGAAAAAAGGGTTGAGAACTATAAAAGAATGAGATGTATAGAAAAGGTAGTAAGAGAATATGTTGTATAAACCAAAATATTCTAGAGCAACACAGAAACCGGCGGAAATACCAAGTACTAAAAGTCTGTTCGAATACTTATAGGTCTGCTCGGCCGCATCGTGCAAGCGAAGATGACGTTATAATCAAAAAACATCCTTGGAACTCCAAAGGTCCAGAGGATTTCTTCATAACAGACCTTCTCATTTCTCCTTTGAAAAACCACTACCTCCATCGTCTTTTGACTAATGAAAGAATTACTGCACGTAAATTCTTTTGAAAATTCAGAAACTTTTTTATGGGGAGTTTGGCTGGGACGGCACATCTGTTAAATAATAACGCAGATGTCCTAAGGGGCGCTCAGAACAGAAATCCCCAGTAGAATAAAAGGGTGAAAGGCCCCTTGATTTTGATTTTCTGTGTGACCACAAACCATGAAAGTGTGGCCTATCGATCCTTTAAGTTTTCTTCGGAATCTGAAGCTAGAAGTGCCAGAACAGTTGCCACAGGGATAACTGGTTTGTGGTAGTCAAACGTTCATAGCGACATTGCTTTTTGATTCTTCGATGTCGGCTCTTCCTATCATACCGAAGCAGAATTAGCTAAGCACTGGATTGTTCTCCCACTAATAGGGAACGTGAGCTGGCTTTAGACCGTCGGGAGACAGGTTAGTGGTGAGTGCTAAGACACCACCGAACTAAATATGGCCATGCGGTCGGAGATCGAGTCCTTGCGGTGGCACTTGACACTGTGGGGGCTTATCGCCATCATCTTCGTGACCATCTTCTCCGGCACTGGGGCTTACCACGTCTACAGGGCCAACACGCAGAAGAGGCCGGCTCAAGGGGACGAAGTCGTGCCGCTCATCATCTATGGGCCCAGCGAGTTCGACGAGGACGCTTATCATGCAGATCTCGATCCCAAAGCTATTTGATTTCTCTCATGCATTTCACGATAACACGAATTGATGGTCATTCAAAGAGGAACCAGTGTGATTTATATAATCACTTGGACTTATTGGGAATCCATCAACGAATGAACATAACTCCCAGTATTAGACGTATCCAAGAATTTGACAAGCCCAAATTAGCTATTAAAATAACTATAACCACAGTTTTTTATTTTCTGAGTAAAATAATATTGGAGTTCCCTTTCCTTTTTTTAGCATGAGATTTGGCTATTCCAACTTTAAAAACCAAACTGTTCAATTACTTCAAATAGTATTTTTGAACCATATTTAGAAGTTATTGGTGGTAATCATTCTTTTGAAACATCGCAGTGTTTCAACATCGCAGTGTTTCACATCGCAGTGTTTCAACATCGCAGTGTTTCAACATCGCAGTGTTTCAACATCGCAGTGTTTCACACCCTGAAGCCGGATGTTTCAAGAAATCCCTCAAGGGTTACCCGAACCAGCAAGGAAGTATATAGAACTAGCAGCTTCGCCTGATTAGATCAATCCCCAGAGGTCCCTCTAAGGCATATTATAGTATTCGAATATACAAATAACTCGCCAGTGTCGTCAGTATGTTAGTCTATATATTCAAGGTATTCCTTACGTCCCAAAGTTTATCATGGTATGTATTGTACTTAGAATAGCCGAGGAACTCCCTAGTTGATCGAAGGGAGGAAATCCTCACTGTTATATACCCTGGTTCTATGCAACCCTGCATATACATGAAACACGAGCACGTGATATGCAACTGTTACTCGTCCGCGATACCTTGCATCCCATGTACAAGTGATATAGCTTTGTTTTATAAATGCCAAAGTCCTGCACAAGTTCTGATATCTTTGGGATTTGAACCTGGTGGAAATTCACATGGTGTTATTTTGAATACTTCGACGTTAAACTAGAAAAAAACCGAAACCGAATTCTATATCATAAAAATTGATCATTTATTTGATCACATGAATGGTTACTAAATATACGCAGATTTCACGTCCTGCATGCAGCATTATCCAATACCATAACTGTTTCCAAAGTAGACTCAGTACAATAGCAATTGCGGTGAAAGTGGTACTATAATATATATTTTAAATGCAGGTCTTGAAGGTAGACCACCTGGTGAATTAGCTTCATTAAATACTCTATTCTATTTGCTTCTGGAGTTACTATTAATACTGTAATATTAATAAAGCGATCTTATTTCGAGAACCATCTCTTGAGCAAAAGAAAATATAACTTAAAGATATTTTGGGCTTGATATCTGACTACTAATTACTGACTGCCTACTGACTGTGATATTCACGCGACAGTTCACGTGACCGATAATGACATTACTATATACTAAGCCGTAATGGCGGCTTTCAACTGGGCCTCAGCACTTGCCAAACTCTCGGGGGTGCCCACCAAGTACACCACATTGGAGGCCTCCTCGGAGGCACGGGGTACCGTGATAAAGGCACCGGTGTCCTTTCTCATCTGCAGGACCTTGGAGCCAAAAGACCCCACGATCCGGGGCATGGCCCGCTGGTCCCGGACAAACGCCCAGCCCTCGGACGTGGCGGCCTCGGCCAAGCGCAACTGTTCCTTAAGAACCTCAGCAGCCTTGGCCGTAGCCTCGTCACTTCCGACCAACCGGCATGGAATGGTCTTGTTTTCGGCTCCTTCAACCCGTTCCAATGGCCTCACAACAAAGTTGAACGCCTCTTCAGTCTCAGTACCTTCGGGAGCAGAAGGCAATGCCCGCTTGTTCAACCTCTGGGCGTCCTTAAGGCGGTGGCCATGGCGCACCTCCACGCCAAAGTCATCTCTCAAGGTCTTAAAGAGGGCACCTCGAGCCGACACTGTGGAGAAGAGGTGACCGGGGATGTGCACCTCATGGCTCCATTCATCCCGCGTAAGCTCGGAGATCTTGGCCGTCAACAACTCGATCTGGTCGGGCATACCGGCCAACGTGATTTCCGTCAGCTTGTTGTCCTGGCCGGGGATGTTGATGCGGACGTTAAACTCGTCCTGGAGTGCGGAACGAATTGAGCCCCCCGGACCGATGATCAACCGGTGCTTTTCCTTTGGAACATCGAGCTTTGTCTCCACCAGAGCCTCCCGTTGGGCCACAAGTTCCTGCACTTGAGCCACCAATTTGTTGACAATCTCCCGGTCACCCTCGAACACGACGTCGCCCAGACCCAGGCCCTCGTTGGGCGTGGCAATCAACCGGCTGTATTGTCTGCGGGTTAAACTGTCTCCACCGGCCTTGGAGATCATGGCACGCATGACCGAACCTCCGGGGCCGACCAAGTCACGGATGTACTTGGGGTTGACTGAAAGGGTTTTGGTGATGGAATTTTCCACCTCGGCAATGGTGGCCTTGATCTTTTGTTCGGCTTCGGAAAGAGCGGCACGTGACCCGGTCAACTCGATCTCCACCATGCCAGTCTCCTCGTCTTGCTTCCGGTCACCCGTGAACTTGTAGTCAATACCGGTGGCTGCAGCGATATCCTTGATATTCTTACTGTCCTTGCCCAAAACCCGAGAAATGGCCTTGGTGGGCACCTGCACAAGACACTGGAGTCCGTTTTCCTTCTCATATTGATGCAATTGTTTCAACTCGTGCTCAGCACGAGCCACGGCCTTGGAGGCACCCCGGATGGTGACCTCATGCTCGTTTCTGGGGGCATCAGAGTGGGATGCCTGCAGTTCCGAGGGGAACCGGATCTTGACGTTGTACCGATCCTGCAACCGGTTGATGTAGGTGAAATGCGGGCCGATAATGCGGCGGTGGTATTGGTTCTCAATGCGCATGCGTACCAATGTTTCATCTGCAAGTTTGGCTGCAAGCTCGGAAATGGCCCGCTTGGCGCCATCAGCATTACGGCGAATACCCCGGATTGTAATGGTACTGCGCGCGCTCTTGTCCTCGTCACGTACAGATGATGAAGAGGAGTCACGGGACAGCGCATCACGTGTGTTGTCACGTGCAACATCCAACTCCACGCCATACTCTTCACGGAGCCCGTGCAATCCGGCCCCGCCCTTGCCAATGACACGTGACAAGACGAAGGTGGGGACTTCGACCGTGGTGCTGTAGCCGCCCTGAGCACTGAACTCACTAGCTTCCGCCACAATGTCGTTGATCTCACGGGTCACTTGCTGCACGTCGGTTTTGAGCCCTTGCACGTAGATCTGGTCGGCCTTCTTTTCTTTTCCGTCACTGTGCAACTTCACCTGCACAGAACCCTTGGGCACCAGGGCCAAGATGGTCCGTAAAGTAGAGCCGCTGGGTCCTTCAACATATTCCTGGCTCTGTGCAGGAACATCCAACACCACACTGGAGAATTTCTTTTGCATCTCATAAACTGGGGCAAGCGCCTGTATGCAGTCTGCCAACACGGTAGACTCCGAAACGCCAAAGTCGTCCAAGTCGTCGTTTCCGTGTTCGGCATAGTCAAAGAGAATGAGTTTGCCATCGAGAGTCACGTGCTTGGCACCAGCCACGCTGTTCAAGGCACTAGCGATTTTGTCCTCGAAGAACATATTGAGATCGGCGATTTCTTTGGTCTGGTCGGGCGTGACACCATTGACAGCAGAAACAATGGCTCTTCTGGTCTGTTTCGCAGTGTCCGCATCATCGGACTTGACAATGATCTCCACAGGGAGAGCAGGAGGCACATGCTGTGTGGCCAAGTCGGGAGCATTGATCTTGACCCCATGGGCAGCGGCAATGTCCGAAAAAATACCGTATTTGGTGAACATAGCCGCCACTGCCCGCACGTGGCCAAGGTTACCCTTATGGGCTTTGCTCATGTCCAACACTTCAACGGAGTATTCGGAAATGGCAGCACGAGCAGCCTTCTGGGCGGCAGCAAGGTCGGCCTTCTGGCCAATGAAAACCACACTTCCATCATCCTCGCTCTTGACCAACACCAGGTTTTGCTCCAAAATTTCGTCCACCGGCAAGAGTTGGTGCTGAGATGCAGGAATCCTGACCTTGACCGACGTAAGCCTCAGTTCAAAAGCCTCCAAGGCTTCTCGGACCTCCTCACGTGCCTCAAGCGCTTGGGCCCGGTCTCCCTGGATAACAATAACGGCAGGAGCAGGCGATTCGGACTTGGCAGACTTTGGGGCCTTTGAAATGGTAGGAAGGCTAAATTCAAGAGACGAATCAGCATATTTGGTCATGACATCCACCAAAGCAGCCTTGGTAAAGGCACGCATGGAGTCGGAAACAAACACCTTGATTTGCAAGTTCTTGGTCTCCTCGTTAACAATTTCCAAAATAAGCAGCTTAGCCATCTTACACCCATCGGCATCACCTTCCACGGTTACGAGCACCGTCTGGGCAAACACATCGTCGGCATCGGCTTCTTCATCTGCAGGAGAAGGACTAGCCCCATCCACCAGGCCAATATCGATCTTGGTCTCGGTCTGAGCAATGATCGGCTTCAAAGTGCGGCCTTGGGCGCCGATCACCTTGGACCGGACTTTTGCCGGAATAGGAAACGTCAACGTAATCGGCTTGGTCAACTTGCGGATGACCAACCGTTTGGCGAGTTTCACCTGCTCCGGCTTTCCGGAAATCAAAAACGTCCGCTTCTTGGTGTGCTGTGAAATCGTACACTCAATGTTGGCACTGGTGGCGGTCTTGATGCTGGTCAAGATCTTGACAAATTCGGGGCGGGCCACATTCAATTGGTCTTCGGCATCCAAAGAAAACGCCTCCTGCAGAGTCGACGTTTTGAACTTGGGAGGTGCTTTCGGGGTAGCAGCGGCTTGGGCCGCCAACACCGGAGTTGATTTTGCACCCAAGGCGGCGCTGCCATTGGACAGGGGGCCCCATGAAGTGCTGACGGAAACACCAGCAGACGAATTTGCCTGCGAACTGGCACCACCGCCCAAAACAGGAAAAGCTGATTTGTCGGCCAAAGACTTGGCGGAGTGCAGTTCCGGCTCGGTCGTACGCTTGGCCCGGGGTTCTTCGGGCTCCGCTACATATGTGCCGTTGACACGGGCGGCAATAATCTCGGCAGGAGTGGCCATGGTGACAAAGAAGAAAACGGAGGGGGACTAGACTAGGAAACAGGCGGTCAAAAAACTGGGGTCAAACGGGCCCTGAAGCGGAATCAGTGGCTGGTGACGGGCAGAGCTCTTAAGCGGCGATAAGATGAGCTTGAGGGAACAGGGAACGAAGTGCTGCTGTGTATACCGAGAAGGAGAGGGGGTCTCGGGGAGAGGTGGAGGAGTAGGTGGAGGAAAGGAGGATTTTCAGCGGAAAAATAATATATATGGTGACGGGGTGTGTCTGCAGGAAGAGAGGTGAATTATCTGCAGGCTTAAGGAGTGAGAGTTGACGGCTTTGGAGGAGCTTTGTGGGGGGGTTGGGCGGTGTTTGCTGCAGGAGAGTAGGGGTGGTTGTCTGCCAGAAAGGGTTTTTTATACAGGAACGGCTTTACTGGTGCAGGATGCCAGAGTTTACTGGCTACGGTGGCATTAATCAGAACGTCGGAGTTGGCGCAGCGGGGCGCACCTACAGCAGGCGCACTGCCAAAGAGCAGACGGACCATGAGTGAGGGGGGTTGTGTGCAGTACATACCGCTTCTGTGCAAGAAAAGGGAGTGATGTGCAGGATGCTAGGTGTTTCACATACAGGATGTGGTTCCACACCCAAATAGACTCTCCCCAACCTCCCCAACAATGGCTCAACAAATCAATGGTATACAAAGACTCTCCGTGCTTGGATTGTTTAATGCAACAGGTACGTTATATTTCATTGTACAGGTGTTTCCGCAATAGACAAGCCCACCATTCCTAGGCGCAATTCGCCTATTAGACAATTACACAAGTTTATCTGTAGACGACTAGACAAAGCCAAATAAGGTCAGAGGGAAAATCTGAAACATTCTAATCTCAGTTTAAGGTCACGGGACAAACCTCCAATTATGAAGTTGTACTCTAGTCTTAATGTACGGTAGTGTAATGTAGTGCGGTGTATTGTATTGTTACACAGCGTAGTCACACTAAGTAAATTTTTTGTATTTACTGTACACTGTTCCTGTACACTGTTCCTGGAAACTGTAAACTGTTCCTGTAAAGTGTGAGCTGTTCCTGTACACTGTAAACTGATACTGACACTCTTCCTATACTCTAAGTACCAATACACGTACTGTTAGTGTACTATAGGCTACACCAGGATCCAGGAATACCGTACTACACTCTAGATCATTACATAAAATCTACCAATATAATTACTACTCTAATATACTACAGTAGCACTGTCAGACTATTGTTGTTCTACAGAAAGCGTACAATAGTCAAGACTCGTTTGTGGCCCAATGCACTTGCTACAAAACAATCCTTGAAAATCCACATATCTATCCATGCCAAGTCGTACTCATATGCACAGCAGGTGTCCAAGGTTACCAGCGTCTAGTTCATAGAGCAAAGTAGTTAAGGGAAGTCGGCAAAAATGATCCGGAACTTCGGGATAAGGTTTGGCTCTGATGGTGGGTCGAGCATATGGGGCGGTGGTTGACTTTCGAGTTTACTGCCTTCCTTGCTCAACAATAGACCGTATCAAAACTGGTACGGACTCTAACTTTGACCATTAGGGGCGGTTCAAGTGTGTTTTATTCTTGCGTTTACGTACTATTGAATTGGGTACTATTAAATTAGGTTTATTAAATTGGGTTTATTAAATTGGGTTTTATTAAATTACACTATTAAACCACGTACTATTAAATTACACTATTAAACCACGTACTATTAAATCAGGTACTATTAAATCAGGTACTATTAAACTACGTACTATTAAATCAGGTACTATTAAATCAGGTACTATTAAACTAAGTGCTACTAAATCGTACTATAAATTACGTACTATTAAATTAGGTATTGTTAGAATCTGGTGACGTCCAGTACTTTTTGTGTGTTTATTCGCCGAAGATTTCTCAAGGTGGAACCATCGTACCTTATATAGACTGGTCCGGCATTGAGGAATAGAGGTCGTATTGGGGGCCGACGGCCGCTCAAAATCTAATCCACCAGTGCAGCCTTCAATATCCACATGTTAAATGTTTGTTCAACGGATCTTTCAGGTATCTGGAAAGTTTCAGCACAATGAAATTGATGTCAAAACGAACAGTGTTTGCAGCAAAGAGTAGTTTGCCAATTATAGATTGGTATTCCGTTCCATCACAAGGTTCTTCATCTTTTTCGTTTGTAAATTTCTCAAATCCTTTTGATTCTGCTCGTACAACATTTAAACGACATTCATCAAGTCCATAGTTTCGCAATAGAGCATCAATATAATCACCCAAATGCAACTTAGTGTATCCATTTCTCACCAAAAGATCTCGTATTAATAATACTTCAATGAGTACTGACAAATCTCCGTGTCCTACTCCTGAAGCAAACACTTCCCCTAGAGTGTTTACATATCTTGATGAGACTATGAGGTCAATATCTTATAGTATGAGTCATCCACTGGATATTACTCCCTGGTTAATCACAGGTCCTCCTGGTGCCGCAACCATCGTTGCGGATCTGGCGTTATCTTCTCTACAGGTTATGAGCACATGAAGGGTCGAACAGGTATTATTAAACAAAGTACTGGTGGAATGAGTAATGGTGGAATGAGTAATAGTGGAATGAGTACTGATACACTTCATATTGTACCAATTACTGTCACACCAAGTACTGATGTACATACATACAGAGTTACTGCTTATAGAAAATTGACTATAGACAATTCATTATAGACAAGTATACAGTGTCTTTCAAAAATATTCATACCAGCGTGCCAAAACGTTTCAGACCAATTAGCAAAAATAAACAACCAAGAATTCAAAACCATACTGTTTTAATACTTAATAGAGACTTCACATATACCGTTTATTTTGAATTTTTGATCCGTAGCAATTTTTAAATCATAAGTACGAAATCATTGAATTATTGGTTTGAATCGTTTTGCTAGTGTGGTTTGAAACATTTTGCTAACTACCTAAGCAAAGGATAAATACTGAGAATTGAACTCATATAAATTGCACCACATACAATTGTTCTACCTTTGAACGATAGTTATCTTATTGAGGAGAGACTAAGATATAAAAATATATATATAAATAATATAAAGATATAGAATCATAAAAATCTCATATAAGCTGTTAGATTCTTGTTGAACGTATTGTACTAAGTTATCTATTTATCCGTTGATGGTTACTGTTAGACCCACCATGGGTAAACACACTACCCATAGAGGTATTCTTAGAGCCTACGAATGCCAATGACTCGTCCAAGGCGTCATACCGCGCGACTTGGATCCATACTTTCACCTTACCTCGTGACATGGCGTTTAACCGCCATGCTCCACTTCTCTGGTACTCACTGGCTAACTATATAAGTACTTGGATCCCCACCTATTGGGGATCCATCGGCGAATAAACATACAAAACAGAGTACTGGACGTAACCAGAATCTAACAGTTACTCACAAAGAGGAATCAGTGCGATTTATATAGCTTTTAAAGAGAAACCAGTGCAATTTATATAGCTTTTAAAGAGAAACCAGTACAATTTATATAGCTTTTAAAGAGAAACCAGTGCGATTTATATAGCTTTTAAAGAGGAACCAGTGCAATTTATATAGCTTTTAAAGAGGAACGTGGCAGTGAAAACTATTCACCAGAACAATGATGGTTGTTCTTGGCATCTTAGAAAAAGAGCCATCATTGTTGATGGTCAAATGCCGTGAGAAGGCGTTCGTAGTAGCCCTAATTAGGATCAGGCAGAGAGACTTTCTAATCCTTCCATAGGTAGGGGAGTACCAATGGCGGATCTGAAATAAGCGGCCATATATTATATCGTCAGCGGTGTTTGCTACCTCGATGTCGTCTGGGCTTGTCCTCCTGGTCGCAGCAACTAGGAGGGTAGGACTGTTCGACATCTAAGGAGTTACTTGAAATGGCTAAATTTATGAATGAAGAATCAAATCTTTATATAGAATTTACATCTCCACATATAAAAAGAAAAAGGTTGATTTTCTAGGTTAAACATTTCATTTTTTAAAACCTTCAAATAAAATAAATTGATTAACTAAATCTAATACTGAATCGTTTTGAAAATCACTGTATAATAGACAATTAATTCTAGACAATTAATTATGGACAATTAATTATGGACAATTAATTATGGACAATTAATTATGGACAACTAATTATGGACAATTAATTATGGACAATTAATTATGGACAATTAATTATAGACAATTAATTATAGAAAAGTGTATTATACATAAAGTAAGGAGTAACTGTAAGTAGTTAGGTTGGAAGCACTACATACGTCTACATGTAGTGTTTCTCCAGAACTACTGTGACCTGCTACTGCGTTCAGTCCTTTTAGAAGTCACTGATAGCATGCACTAAGTATGTTACTGTTACACTAGACTTTTTTATACTATGTACTGTTACACTAGAGTTTGTTACACTATGTTCTGTTACATTATGTACTGTTACATTATGTACTGTCACTACGTCCTAATGTACCAGATGTATTGTACAGTTTACTATTACTCTTATTGATATATCACACTACTACCAGTACACTACTACCAGTAAACTACTACTGTTACACTACTTACTAATACACATAGCTGCTACACTACATGCACTGTTACTGGACTGTTAGTGTACTGTACTGGATTGTTAGTGTACTGTATTGTATTGTACTATACTATACTATACTATACTATACTATACTATACTATACTATACTATACTATACTATACTATACTATACTATACTATACGTTAGATCCACCAGGTAGTATCCTACTTATGGAGGTATTTTAAGCCCTCACTGTCTAATCCTAACAATGGCCATATCAAGACGCTAAGACCCAACATCTTGCGTTGTTGGGACGGCGTTCAGTGCTATTGTTCCCGTGCTAAGTCGCACGCCCTTTTTCTCTAAAAGTATGTAAGTACCTCAGATTCCTCCCTAGGAGGAATCATCGGCGAATGAACATAGTAAACAGAGTACCTGACGAAACCGGAATCTAACACTATACTATACTATACTATACTATACTATACTATACTGTTACACTACGAAAACACAAGTAATGATGTATAGGTACTGTTATGTTAGACGTACACTGTTGGTGTTACTGTATAGTGTCGCTTATTAGTGTCACTACGTACGGAAATTATACGTACTGTAAATGTTATACTCTATAACAGTGGTGAGGAACGCTCACTTTTCCTTAATAATGAAGTTTCGATCCGATTCCCCATCACTATGCGTTGCAGGCGTTGGAGGGTGGAAGTAAGTGTTAGTGAGGCAAACAGCAGCAATAAACTCCCTGGTGGTAGACAATACAGATTCGTAAACAGCCAAACAGTGGCCTATACGCTCACCAGAGTAATTCTCAAGATCATAGTAGTTCAAGTTACTGACGTAAATAGACAAAAAGCCAAAAAAATGCTGGTTTCAGGATGAAAGCCTTATTTGGTTCACTTTATATTTTTCCGATCCCCGTACGTAATTGACTTGTGTAGGATTATCACAAGTTTTTGTTACTGATTGTATGAGTAGTTGGTGCAGGTAATGGACGTGCTCTAAGCTAGTACTAAAGCTAAGACTGTTTGCTTGAACCCCCACCATAGGTTAAATTTAGCTAGGTTTATTTGAGCTTCTGTTTTGAATTTATATAAATCATTAGTATTCATATGACATTTTTAATTAGTTTCAGGTTAAGGTACTACTGTCTAGTGTCACTCGTGACCGCTCCACTACTTCAAGTAGTACTAACGATTACTACTAGTCTATTACCACGAGAGTCCATTCCGAATATTTGTGGCTCATTTATGTATGAATACTATGGTTTTCACCAGGTTCAGTACATGAGAATCTATACTAACTCTATGATCTATACTAACTCTATTATCTATACTAACTCTATTATCATACTAACTCTATGATCATACTAACTCTATGATCTATACTATCTCTATGATCATACTAACTCTATGATCTATACTAACTCTATGATCATATTAACTATACATTAGGTACTGTTACTTTTGACTTGTACACTACGTACTGCTTCATATAACTGTTGCACTAGGTACTGTAAAACTACATACTATACACTGTAACGGTCACCCTAAGTCTGATACACTGTTACTTATACTACGTAGTGTCACTACCTGTCACTACCTGTCACTACGTACTGATGTTTTCTACGTACTGTTACTACCACTGTGTTACCGTTACTGCAATGAAGTAGCATAAACTCTTACTACCACTTTCCAGTGCTACTGTCACTCTTTCCAGTTTAGTGACACCAGGGTAGGTGTTGGCTATATGTAGGGACAGGATGGGAGTACTGCTTTTTGGGCCTGGTACTAATCATGAAAGTGGTTTCTCCAAATCACTCATCTTCTGTTCATTCCTATTCTCTTGCCCCCTCACTATCCACTGAGCCGTGTCGTTATAAGGTCTCGTACAACACCTCATGCAAACGGTAGTCCTCGTTGACCTCGTCAATGTACTCCCAGTTGCCGATGAAGTCGTCGCCCCGAACCACTCCCGGGAGCGTCTTGCCCTGCGCATACCGACGCCATAACTTCTTGGCCTCCTCGTCTGTGCCCAAGTCACGGTACTCGAACTTGACCTTGTTAGCCTGTAAGATTGTGGTCAACCGGTTAGTGCGGTTGACGATCTGCATGCCTCCTGCGAGAGACGTGAAGATGTACACGGGGAGACTTTTCAAGTGCTCGCGTAACTCTTCGGTGGAGATCTCCAAGTCGTCTGCCTCAGCCTCCTTCACCTCTTTAGTGTCTGCTTCCGCTGCAGCTTCATTCTTCACGTTATCCTGGCCTGGCAAGATATCCTTGGCTGCACCCACAACTGCTCCTGCGATCGACAGAATGGCAGAAGTCACTGTTCCTTTCTCTCCATCTTCAATTTCTTTGTCTTCACTCTTTCCCACTTCCGTTTCTTCGGTGTCCTTCTCTTCTTTAGCGTCCTCTGGGCTTTCTTCTGTCTCTGGAGCATCGGCAGCAGCCTCTGGGTTTTCCAGAGCCTCGTCCAATTTCTCCTCCACCTGAGAGTCTCCTTTGCTTGGGAAAGCTTCTGTTCCTGCAACGACTTTCTTTTCTTCCTTTTCTCCCTTCTCTTCCTTTTCTTCCTTTTCTTCCTTTTCTTCCTTTTCTTCCTTTTCTTCCTTTTCTTCCTTGTCTTCCTTGTCTTCCTTCTCTGGCTTCTCTTCCGTTTCTTCCTTCTCCTTCTCTTCCTCTGCCTTCTCTTCCTCCTTCTCTTCCTCTGCCTTCTCTTCCTCCTCCGTCGATCCAGTCTTGATGTCGCTGGCAGTCACTATTGGTGCTTCGCTTGTTCTCACTTGCGACTGAGCATCCTTTTCCACTTCTTCTGCAGATGCCTCCACCACTGGCTCAGCCTCTTCTTTGATTTCTGCTGTCTGAATGATATCATCGCTCTGGGTAGCTTTCTGTGCAGTTTCTTTGTCGACAGTGATATCGGAGGCAGTCAAGCTGGGAGCCTCTTCTGCCGTGATCTGCTTCTCGCTCTCTGCTACCTTTTCTTCTGCCGAAACATCATCCACTGTAGGCTTTTCTTCGGAATCTGCATCCTCTGCCACGGCCTTTTCCAAAAGAGGCGATTCTACCTCTTTCTCTTCGGAAACTGCATCCGCTGCAGGCTCTGTAATTAGATTATTGCTTGCTTCAGCAGGAATTGTGACCGGTTCCGAAACAGGTTCATTAGCAAAATTCACCTCCTTCTTCGGAGAATCTGGGGAAGCATCAGGTTCAGCGTTTTCAGAAGCTTCGCCCGATTGGGAAGTGTTTGTTTCCAATTCAGTCTTCTTTTCCAATTCAGTTTTTTCTTCCAATTCATTCTTTTCGCCCGAAATCAGTACATCTTTTGGGGCCCCCTTTGATTGCTCACTCACAGAGTGACGAGATCTCTCGGTAGACGACAAAAGCACCTGTTTCATCATGGTATCTAAGTTGCCCACCCGCAGGTATGGATCATCGGAAACCAAGGCACCTTCCCTGCTCAACTCGTCGGTATTCGAATCGTTTTTCTCACTGATCTCGTGGTTCAAATGCGACGTAGGCTTGCGAGATCTGGACCGGGAAATAGACCGCAAGTAGTTGCGGGACGACTCTGACCGTACCGAGGCCTGCTCTGATCCGTACACCAAACTGTCCAGGCTCTCAGCATTGAAATTGGTGTAGTCACCGGAAGTCACCAACGAAGGCTCTTTGGTCACTGAATCCGCATCCACACTGACAGACTTGGGGGTTTTTCCAGCCTCAACAGCAGCAAGAGAATCTCCCAAAGTAGGCTTGGACTGTCTGGAACGTCTCTCATCAGTGTCCGATTCCTCCTCCTTCACCTCGTCCACAAGCATATCAGCAGGAAGCTCGTATTTCATGGGAGAATCGCCATGGGTGTTTTTGTAGGTATCACCACGAGCCAAATGGGCTGCCGACATGGCAGATCTGGATCTAGACCGTGATCTATCGGTACTTCTTTCTCTGATTGAGTCACGAGCCCTGGATCTCGACGGAGACCGCTCATCATTGGTCTGGAAGTAAGGCGAATGTAACGAGTCCCGCTCGAGGACCTGCACGTTGGGCCCATGGTCCGTCTTGTTGGCAAAAGCCGAGTTGCTACGGGCAAAGTTGGGTCTGGCCGGAGTTCTGTCAGCCACGCCATGGAAATCGCTTGTTTTGGACCGCAGCTCCGTGTCTTCGGTGGAAGGTAAACGAGATAAGTCATATGACTTTACGGAGTCCAACAATTGCGAGTGGTCTTCGATCTGGTGGCCGATCTGGTACTCGGAGAGGTTTGGGTTGGAGTAGGTCTCTATTTTGTCACCTGCGGATGGGACTGGCGATATAATGGACGCCGTATCCGTTTCCTGGGACAAGACCAGTTCTTCATCGTTCCTGACGCCCGGAATGATTGACTCTCCTTCTTTGATCTTGTGAGCCTCGTCCTGAGCTTCCTCTTTCTCCTGAGCTTCCTCTTTCTCCTGAACTTCCTCTTTCACTTGCACTTTCTCCTCAGACTTCTTCTTCTCTGGGGCCAGTTCTCCCGTACTACTACCCGTACTTTCACCCCTGCTGTCACCCCTGCTGTCACTTTCACTGGTGGTATACTTTGCGTCGGAAAGAACATTGCCCTTGTCGTCCAAAAACTTGTCGAAATCCTCCTCGGAGCCCAAAAGAGCACCTTCACTGATCAAGTCATCCAAAGAAGCGCCAATGGACGAGTTGAGAATAGACTTTTTCTTGTGCTTCTTTTTCAGCACCCCGGTGTACTTTTCCGGGTGGATGTAGTTGTTGTGGGGCGAATCGTCGGCTGATTTGACGGACGCTCCGACCAACGAGGGGTACGGCGACTTTTCGGCCTTTTCCAATTGTTCTTCGAAATCCATGCTGTATTTTGCCCTGGTTTAGATGCAAATCGGAGCTTTGAACTGTTCTACGAAGTGTGGCGTGATCGGTGTGATCTGTAGTGTGAAATGTGGAGGTGGGCCAGTGTTGCTATCTATGGGTGTTGGCGAGGGAATTTATGTGCAGGAATTAGTATGTCACGTGGCGCGTTCGCTCCGCTAATCTGCGTCTTTTGATTAGCCACGCCTGGCGCGGTACATCATAACAGATAATAGGAATGGAGGGATTTTCCCACCCTTTATACTTACTCCATATTTAGTTTCTTGTTTCAGAATTGTTTCAAAATTGTTTCAGCATTGTTTCATGTGTGTTTCCGAATTTTTTCATTTTTTTGACGTGTTTCAGAATTGTGTCATATTTGTTTCATGTTCATGTTCACGTTCAGGCTAAATGCTCTGTTTCATCGAGTCATTTACTTGCTTGTATGTTACGCTAGTTTGGTAGCATGCAGGCCCAGAATTTATCTCCGCTGGATAGAACAGTAGAAATGGCATGATATCTGGGTGAAGGTTTTATATAGTGTAGTGCCGTGAAGAACTGAGACACTGAGAATGAGTTTGAAACACTGAAACACCAATGAAACATTCATGAAACACCACTGAAGCACTACTGAAATATTTCTGAAGTTTTCTAAAACACTCCATGTATACCGTGTACACCATGAAGTATTGAAACACTGATGAAACACTGATGATTCACCTCTGGAACACCTTTGAAACACTTATGAAACAGTCCTGAAACAGTCTTGAAACAGTCCTGAAACACTACTGAAACATACAAAATACATCCATAGTCTTTCACCAGTCTACACCCTTGGGCCTTTTTAGGCTGGTAGTAACGTGAGTATTAGGTTCTCATACACTGATTCAGTAGAGGTTCAAAGTGTTTAAGGTGTTTTAGGACTGGTTCAGTTTTGTTTCAGAATTGTTTCATCCATGTTTCAGGATTTTTTGGCCTTGGTTTCAACGATGGTTTCCCTGTTTCAAGTAAGTGGTCTTCAATGGTTCCTTGGTGATTGACACGGTTGCAAAAGCGACCTGCACATCGACTCAAATGGCACTTCGCGGTTGATGTCCCGCTCCTAGGATCCACGCCCGTGCATCCGGCATGCATCGGGCTCGTGACCTGCCGTCCCCAAAAAACTGCCACGTGGCCTTTCCCGAAAACTTACTGTTTTTGGATTTGACGGTTCGGGCCCTAAAGTAAAAACACGGTGCACGGGTGCGCGTGCAATGCCGCGAGCGCCGAAAAAGAAAACCAGTACAATCTGGAATGCGCAAGAGGTAAAAAGAAAGCCATTTTACGGCCCACCGCACAAATCAACACTTTCGCCCCCTCATACCACACTTCTTTTTTGAAACACACCTGAAACTCCGCTTTCACCACCAAAGCCTTTAAGACTGTGCTGATCTTGTGTAGAGGCCCCACACAGCACCCCGGTTCATTTTTGTTTCAGAGCGCCTTCGTTCCTGACCAGCCACCCAGAGCCCATTTATACATCTAAAACGTTACACAAGGTCACGTTACCCGAACGTTCCAGCATCCATCGTTGCAGCATTGTTTGAGAGTCGTTTCACCTTTGTTTCACCTTTGTTTGATCTCTGTTTGATCTTTGTTTCAGCCTGTTTCATCAGAGTTTCACATTCTTACCCTAATATTTCTTTTCTTTTCATTCCAGCATGAGTTCCAAGTCAGCAGCAGCCATCCTCCAGCGGCAGTTCAAGGACCTCACAGACCCGAAAAAGGGCATCCCTTCTTTCCATATCGAGTTAGACAACGATAACATCTTCTACTGGAAGGTAGGCATCATGGTGTTAAACAAAGAGTCGCTCTACCATGGTGGCTACTTCAAGGGCAGAATGCGGTTCCCTGCTGACTACCCTTTTTCACCCCCGGGCTTCTGCTTCACGCCGCCCATCTTCCACCCTAACGTCTATAAGGACGGTAGACTTTGCATCTCCATTCTTTACGAAGGAGGAGACCCCATCTCCGGGTTGCCCGATGCGGAAACCTGGACCCCAGCGCAGACGGCCGAGTCGGTGCTCATTTCGATTGTGTCGCTTTTGGAGGACCCCAACCTTGGGTCTCCGGCTAATATGGACGCGTCGTTCTTGCTCAGGAAGAACTACGAATCCTACAAGGAAAAGGTGTTGGAGGGCGTGGAGCGCTCAAAGAAAGATATCCCCGAGGGCTTTGTGATTCCCGACAGCGAGGAGCTTGCGTTTGGCAACAACAAGACCGCCAATAAGGAGCAGGAGCCCGAGAACTACGACGAGGAGTTCTGGTACGACAGTGACGAGGAAAGCTTTGACGAGGAAAGCTTAATGGATGATATGGAGGAGGACGAGGATGTGGAGGAGGATGACGATAGTGAGGTGGAGATGGTCAAGTGACCATAGGAGACGCCGTTGTGTATAATCAGTTGACAACGGTCCCACTTATGGCCCCACTTACGGCCCGCACCTAACAAGGCCCACCACTTCCACGTCTACACTCAGCAAGTGGACCTCGCATCCTGACTTTAGTTCCTATTTACGATCCAGCTTCTAATACCATGATTTATTGCTACGGCCAAGTCCAAAAGAGAATATATGAAAGATTAAAGTAAGCCCTTATCGTCAAGCGGCCTACTTGGATGCCGTGTAGCCCGCCAAACCAGCAGCTAGGTGTTCGCCCACCAGGTCCAACCGAGCCTTGGCAGCAGCATCCGGGTAATCTGCCGAGTAGAAGAGAGAAACAAACATCACGTCGCCCGCCTGAGTGGCAAAGGTCTTCAAGAGCACCTTAAGGTCGTGCTCCAACACTAAAAGATCCCACGTGTCCAAAACACCATCACCCGTTTGCCTCTGCTGTTTATGTAAGCTCACGGCCAAAAGCGAGTACATTCGTAGGTTATCCTGGGAAAAAGCGGGCCCCGAAGGAGCCACGGTTATGAGCGGCAAGCCGTTTGCGGAAAGAAGCGACGCCGCATGGATCCGCCCGTGCAGGACCTCCCCTTCCACCATCTGGCTCAAGAGCCGGGAAATCTCTTTTTGTTGTAGCATGGTGGTTGGGAAGCAAGTGCACGAGCTTAACTCGGTGCGAGTGTGGGTGGTATATGCAGGTGTGTACCATATTATGATCACCATCGAGCCACCTAGAAAATAGACTGAGAAGTGATTTAAAGGATTAAACTTGAAAGGTAAAAGGGTGGTATGGGGTGGTTTTTGATGGACTGATGAGTAGAGTTATTTAGGGATGTGTGGTGTGTACAGGTAAGGAATGGGTGGTGATGGGTTATGAGCACGCACCTCATGGTTATACGGTTATGAGCCACTGCCAGATGGAGACCTGGGTGCGACCCACTACTAAATAATTATTCCAACAAAATATGATGTGGTTATACAATTTATGAGAGGTTAAAGATATGCAGGTATGGTGATAATTAAAAGCTATAAAAAGACTACACCACTTCTGTACTATAGTACACTACTGCCACCACTACTATTATGAGACTACTATTGACTACTACTAATATACTACTACTGCTACTACTACTACTAATAATATACTACTACTATTACTACTACTACTACTACTACTACTACTACTACTACTACTACCACTACTACTACTACTACTACTACTACCACTACTACGACTACTACGACTACTACGACTACTACGACTACTACGACTACGATTAGTATTGTTCTACTATGTAGTGACTAATGTGTGGTAGCATTGCTGACTACTATTATTGACTGCTACTATTTTTATTGCTATACTACTATGTACTAGGACGTACAGTACTACTGCCTACAAAGATAGCGACGATTACAATGTACAGTGTTTTTCAAAACTACTCAACCAGCGCGACTTAACGTTTCAAACCACACTAGCAAAATTAAACAAACCAATAATTCAAAAAGGTTCGTACTTATGACTTGAAAATTGCTAAGCATCAAAGATTCGAAATAAACGGTTTATGTGAAGTCTCTATTAAATATTCAAAATAGTAACTTTTTGAATTATTGGTTGTTCAATGTTGCTAATGTGGTTTGAAACATTTTGGCGCGCTTGTTTGAATAGTTTTGACTATGTAATGCACTAGGACTACTATTACTAGTACTGTCTACTACCACTACTACTAAAGTATACTGACTAATACTATTGAGATAATCGGAAGAAACAGATTCTAGTTCCGATTCTGCATCACTGTTATTTTCAAACATTGCAGATAGTCGGTTCGAACAAGTGAATTTCAGTGGCTGAAAATTACTGTTGTCTCCAAAAATGAATCCTTGGAAGACATTTCATGGTTCTTTGAAGTTGAATCATTTTCTGGTGATTCAGTTTGGTTCTGAAATATCATTTTGATGACATGCTGACTTAAATCAGTGGCTTGGCGAACTCACAATGATCTTTCCAAAAGCAGACGGCCGTGACCACTGCTGAAGTGATAGTAGAGTCCTGGCCAGTGTTTCCAGTATCCGCTTATACCATCCTGTTTGGGTTTTCGGGTATAGCAACACGGTGACTTTGCTTTGGAGCTTCTGCATACATGTCGCTATATCTTTCTAGGTTATGGGTCCTGGACTGGTTATCGCGGAAATGGAACTCCTATTTCATCTTGATTTGGTGGTGAAAACTCCAATCTTTGAAGCTGAATTTGTGAAAGCATTGGAGCAATTCATTGAACCTGAATACAATTAGGTTTGGTATGAAGGCGTGGATAGAGTGTTTGAAATCGTGGAGTGAAAGCCACAAGCTATGTTACCTGAAGTTCAAACACATGTTGTGAACCGATTAGACTTCTTTCAGATGATCATTGAAGAGAAAGAGACCAAGGTAGCCAACAACACTTCTATGGAATTCACGGGNTTTCAGATGATCATTGAAGAGAAAGAGACCAAGGTAGCCAACAACACTTCTATGGAATTCACGGGATATGGTACTATGTTGTTACAATCGGGTCGCGACCAAATAAAAGTCTTCTGGACGGAAGTATACTACTTTGGAACTGCAGCAGAGAACCTATTTTCACCAGAAGCCGCGACACGGGAATTTTCTACGGACTTGGTTAAATGAAGACATTATCTCCAGAGAGAATGATAACGAAGTTATTGAAGGCAAAGGAAAGGGAGACCTGTGGCGCATTCATTTCACAGCTCTCTTACCACCAAAGAAAGGAACTGTACACTATGTGCAGAATAGAGATCTTCTGGTTGACCAGGATGAGATTTGAAAGAGGATACGAAATATTCAGATACAAGAACAAGTCTTTTATGCCAAGGAAGAAATTAGGTCTATTACTCTTGAATCTCATTCAAGACATCTTAAGGAGAAACTCATGAAGTTGGGACAGATGTACCATTCCATGTATGTACATCCAACTGAAGCACAATGGAGAATGATCAAGAACCTCGATGAATTGAGACCAGACATACCCCATGTAAAGGCACAAGACTGTCCAGTATGTGCTACAATGAAAGCAGTGCATCACAAACCAAAGACACTCACTTCGAACACTAGGGTGACTCATCCGTTGCAAGTGATACATGTGGACCAATGGGAGTGACAACACATGTCGGCGCCAACTACTTCCTCACTATTGTTGATCACTTCATAAGATATGTGGAAGCGATTCCGATTCGACTGAAAGGTGGCGCGACTTTCTGGATAAAGAGATATTTTCTTGAAAGTCAAACGAAATTTCAGAGACGATACTTTGTAACGGAAATAAGACCTGACAATGGAGGTGAGTTCAAAGGTGAACGACTTGAGAAGTTTTGTGAGGAACAGGGAATCGAGCAACTTTATACTATACCTCATGCTTTGCATCAGAATGGTTTAGCGGAAAGAATGCACCGAAATCTCCAGAGCAAAACGAGATGCTTACTTATGGATGCCAAGTCATCAATCCACTTTTGGCCGGAAGTGCTCTATGAAGCAGTGAGAATTCTTAATTGGACACCTTCGCTGGGCATCAACTGGCATCGGCCTGTGGATTTATGGTATGACAGTTCTCCCCCACCACTGTCTGTGAAGAGACCGCAGTTTGGGTCGTTGGTGTATGCTACGATCCCTACTCCTAGGATTGAGTCCAAGTTTAGCTCTAGGGCAGTACGCTGTGTATACCTAGGAGGAGGAGTGTAAAGACACGCGGCTTGTACTCTCCACAAGTGAGGAAGATATTTGAATCGAATGATATCAATCGAACAACACAACTATTTCAAGTTGCAATACCAGATGGTATTATAGATGTTTTTCACAGAGTGGAAAAGTCTGACATCTCGCATGGTTAATGGATTTGTTCCCATCAAGAAACTGGAATATTGTTCATTTCCGGTGGATGAACCTGAGTGTCGGAATAGTGTGAATGTTGATTCAACTCGGTTGGATCAACTGCACGAAGAATTATTAAGGGTGGATAGTGGGCCCGGTGTCCAGGCTCATTTGTCTACTTGTCAGACAGCCAAGTCGGATGACGAAATTGTACGTGTGCTATTAGATGTACTGCAAGGAGGCGGTATGTGTCTGGGGGTGGCGGCCCTGGGGATAGCTGGTTCTGTATTGGCGGGGCCAATGAGACAGACGGAGATAGGCTGGAGGGGGAGGCCCTATCAATCAAACGGTTTATCTCCATGGAGAGCGTTGGTGCCTAGAATTGTGGAAGATTGGGATGTTGTGGACGAGTTGGTTCAACCTTGTCACAACGTATCTTCAGGCCAACGTGAGTTAGAAGCTGGTCTCGTTGAAGGATCGGTTGGACAGCCCGACGTCAATGGTCTAGAGATTGTGCAGAGTTCTACTCGAAGTGAAGGTAGTGAGAGTCTCAACTGTTGAACTTGAGGAATCAGTACACGCAGGTGTACTGCATGTTCATGTGACTGCATACAGATGAAACAATGAAGAGTATTGTT